>CM056575.1:151304026-151429026 GCA_029721435.1 Gymnothorax reevesii
GTGGGAGGGGAGGAGATAGAGAGGAACAGAAGGAGAGGAGGAGGGATAGAGAGAGAGGATGCGAGAGGAAGTGAGTGTGGGAGGGGAGGAGATAGAGAGGAACAGAAGGAGAGAAGGAGGGATAGAGAGAGAGAGGATGCGAGAGGAAGTGAGTATGGGAGGAGAGGAGATAGAGAGGAACAGAGGAGAGAAGGAGGGATAGAGAGAGAGAGGATGCGAGAGGAAGTGAGTATGGGAGGAGAGGAGATAGAGAGGAACAGAGGAGAGAAGGAGGGATAGAGAGAGAGAGGATGCGAGAGGAAGTGAGTGTGGGAGGAGAGGAGATAGAGAGGAACAGAGGAGAGAAGGAGGGATAGAGAGAGAGAGGATGCGAGAGGAAGTGAGTATGGGAGGAGAGGAGATAGAGAGGAACAGAGGAGAGAAGGAGGGATAGAGAGAGAGAGGATGCGAGAGGAAGTGAGTATGGGAGGAGAGGAGATAGAGAGGAACAGAGGAGAGAAGGAGGGATAGAGAGAGAGAGGATGCGAGAGGAAGTGAGTATGGGAGGAGAGGAGATAGAGAGGAACAGAGGAGAGAAGGAGGGATAGAGAGAGAGAGGATGCGAGAGGAAGTGAGTATGGGAGGAGAGGAGATAGAGAGGAACAGAGGAGAGAAGGAGGGATAGAGAGAGAGAGGATGCGAGAGGAAGTGAGTATGGGAGGAGAGGAGATAGAGAGGAACAGAGGAGAGAAGGAGGGATAGAGAGAGAGAGGATGCGAGAGGAAGTGAGTGTGGGAGGAGAGGAGATAGAGAGGAACAGAGGAGAGAAGGAGGGATAGAGAGAGAGAGGATGCGAGAGGAAGTGAGTGTGGGAGGAGAGGAGATAGAGAGGAACAGAGGAGAGAAGGAGGGATAGAGAGAGAGAGGATGCGAGAGGAAGTGAGTATGGGAGGAGAGGAGATAGAGAGGAACAGAGGAGAGAAGGAGGGATAGAGAGAGAGAGGATGCGAGAGGAAGTGAGTATGGGAGGAGAGGAGATAGAGAGGAACAGAGGAGAGAAGGAGGGATAGAGAGAGAGAGGATGCGAGAGGAAGTGAGTATGGGAGGAGAGGAGATAGAGAGGAACAGAGGAGAGAAGGAGGGATAGAGAGAGAGAGGATGCGAGAGGAAGTGAGTATGGGAGGAGAGGAGATAGAGAGGAACAGAGGAGAGAAGGAGGGATAGAGAGAGAGAGGATGCGAGAGGAAGTGAGTATGGGAGGAGAGGAGATAGAGAGGAACAGAGGAGAGAAGGAGGGATAGAGAGAGAGAGGATGCGAGAGGAAGTGAGTATGGGAGGAGAGGAGATAGAGAGGAACAGAGGAGAGAAGGAGGGATAGAGAGAGAGAGGATGCGAGAGGAAGTGAGTATGGGAGGAGAGGAGATAGAGAGGAACAGAGGAGAGAAGGAGGGATAGAGAGAGAGAGGATGCGAGAGGAAGTGAGTATGGGAGGAGAGGAGATAGAGAGGAACAGAGGAGAGAAGGAGGGATAGAGAGAGAGAGGATGCGAGAGGAAGTGAGTATGGGAGGAGAGGAGATAGAGAGGAACAGAGGAGAGAAGGAGGGATAGAGAGAGAGAGGATGCGAGAGGAAGTGAGTATGGGAGGAGAGGAGATAGAGAGGAACAGAGGAGAGAAGGAGGGATAGAGAGAGAGAGGATGCGAGAGGAAGTGAGTGTGGGAGGAGAGGAGATAGAGAGGAACAGAGGAGAGAAGGAGGGATAGAGAGAGAGAGGATGCGAGAGGAAGTGAGTATGGGAGGAGAGGAGATAGAGAGGAACAGAGGAGAGAAGGAGGGATAGAGAGAGAGAGGATGCGAGAGGAAGTGAGTGTGGGAGGAGAGGAGATAGAGAGGAACAGAGGAGAGAAGGAGGGATAGAGAGAGAGAGAGGCTGAGGGGGACGGGCGTGTCCTCTGACAGCTGCATTATGGGACAGGTGTTGGCAGCGGTGTGAGGTGGGAGGTGTGAGGTGCTGTTAGCCCTGCTCTCTGGGGGGGGGCAGTCAGAGCATCACAGAGCCCAGAGCCGCTGACTGACATTAACACACCGCCACTGACCAACTGGGACAGCACTGCAACTTACACTGTGTGTGTGTGTGTGTGTGTGTGTGTGTGTGAGGGAGGGAGAGAGGGGGAGAGATGCAGGCTAAATCACAGCATGTTATACTGCACTTGAGAAAATTCTGTTACAGATATATTTAATTTTTATGCAACAAACTATTATTATTTCTATTTTCATTATTAATAAATTCATTAATAAATAATTAATAAATGTTCTTCTGTGTATATTAGTCGATTAGTGTATGTTACTGTGAGTTTTATGTTTGTCATTTATGTTTACCACTGCTTTTGCAACGCAAGTTTACCTGTCATGCAAATAAAGCTCGTTTGAATTGAACTGAAGTGAATTGAGAGTAAGAATTTTCAATTCAACTGAGCTTTATTGGCATGACGTAAACGCACACATACTGCCTAAGCATGAACATTTGCTGTGAACAAAACGTATATAATACATGCTTCACTCATTACTTAGCCTCAGATAGAAATCTGTAATCAATATCTTGTGCAGACAGAGTAAAATCACAACTGAGGTGAGAGAGAGAGGGTGGGGATGGAGAGGGCATGGAGGTCGAGATGACATCAGCAGAGGTTTGGCGATAAACATGGGAAAAGATAAATCGGAATGGAAGCCTCCTCCACCATTGGCCACTCTTTCTGCCCCGCCTCCGCCAAGCAGAAAACAACCAATGGGACAAGGTCCAACGATCATCTGACCTGGCATTAATGTCCATCACCGATTCAAATCTACCTACTCCACCCAAACAGGGATTACACCCCCAAACCACTCGCTATCCTGCGTCAGGGCTACGTGACTTCCTGACGTCAAGGCGCGATGAAACCACTTTCCTATCTATAACAGATCAGTGTTTTTTTTTCCCCTCATCAAATTACCAGCGTCGAAAACACTTTAATCTTCACTCCTCATATGACACTGACCTCCATGACTGATGACAATCAGGAACCAAACTAGACAAAATTATCAAGGCGAACGTGCTTCTAAAGAGTGAATTTAGCACTGAGGATTTTACTGGATACTTCGAGAGAGTGTTGGTTTCTCCATCAGCTGGAATCCCAGTTTAATCTAAAGACGACATCCCCAGACACAGGTCTGAAAGGCAGGGAGCTGTTCTGCCTCACGCATGACACAGCCTCTCTTTCATTTTAATCACAACCTCTGTTCTGCTTCTAATGAGTCATTTCCTACACGGCGAGACACGAGCTGAAAGACTTCTCCTTCCGTAGTGTATACAGGCAGTCTCACATTCAGACAAACCTCCGGCTAACAGAAGCACAAAACAGACCAACACACCAGCCTCGCTATAAAAGAAAAAAACTAGACCAGCCAATCGAAAAAACAAATCCAGGAAATCATATTCCGGTAGCATCGCGCAAACCGAAAGTTATGAGCAAAGGGATGTACTTACATAGGGCAATGCAGCCAATCAGCAGCTGTGATAAGAGCAGTCCGGCCAATGGCAGCAGGACTGGCTTTCGGGTGGGCAACATGCTCGGAGATGACCTTTGACCTGGCCGGAGAGCCAATGCCCAGCGAGGAGGAGAAGAGGGGGGAGGGGCTTAAAACAGGAAGTCTTTGCACTCTGGAGGAGAGAGAAAAAAGAAACACAGGTAAGTTCATTTACCTGCCGCTTCAGGAAAAAAAAGGAGCGCGATTGCAACAAGTCACTGGACAAAAAGGAGTGATTTTACGTTACGCTCATATTACATTGCATTGCACAACATTTCATGATCTTTAGTTACATTACAATACATAACTTGAGGCACACTGAGAGTGCAAACCTCCACCAAGGCAGCACAGTCAAAATCTTGCGATTTTGACCGATCATGGTCAAAATCAATAGAGTCCATCCCCGATCTAATAGCAACCCATCCACAAAATTTCACATATCAATTAGTTACTTTTTGAGTTATCTTGGCCACAAACAGATAAACCAACGCCTGCAAAAGCATGACCTCCTTGGCAGAGGAGGTAAAAATCTATTGTACCACCTCAAAATCCTTGCTTGAACAAGACAAGCCAGACGACAGCTGGTCCACTAGCAGATGACTTGAAACTATATAAGCTATTCCACCACTCTAACCAGTTTATATTTGTACTTTAATTTTCAATTCAATTCAAATTCAATTCTAAACTAGAGTGCGCATTTGCCTGTAAAAACAAATGTCTCCCCCCCGATACCCCAAAATACCAAAAGGCACTAGTTTAGCAATAGTAAGCGGGGGACATAAATACTTCAATTGTCCCTTAAGGGGCAATTTGAGGCAAGAACATCTGCTAACATGAACACATAATTTATTCACACACATTTAAAAATCTAAGAAAGAGAAATAAGGCAATTTCAGAAAGAGTTTAAACATGCAAAGATAAATGGCCGTGGCCAGTTCAAGCAACAATGGTCCGACAGAGTTTGTGTCAAAGAGCGAGAGCATGAATTTATCGGTGTGTACACTTGTTAAACTGACCACGTCTTGTACTCTACAAGCAGAACCAGCTTAAGGCAGCTGTATTCAGCCAGTAACCAGCTACAAACAGCATGAAGAACACAGGTAAAACCATCATAAACCACCTTCGATTTCAGCCAGGATGGAACATTGCATTTCACTGCATTATGCCAACTTAGATTACATCAGATTTCCGCTCACGAAGCCGCAGTAAATATTTCATCACGTTGCGTGACATTCGGGTAGGAGAGTAGAATGATGTAGGACAGAGGAGGACTCATCACTGAAAAACAAAACATGAGCCCATCAGAGCTGTAAGTCCAACAACTGCAGACTCAGAGAACGAAATTTGCGATGCAGAATGGGGAAAGCAGGAAAGGGCAGTCAACGCCGCCGATGTGGACTCTGCGCTCATGGCAAGTACACGCGAATGACACTCGTCCAGTCCCCGTCTGGTGTACGCAAGCGATTCCACAAACCTGACCATCGGAGGAAGTTCACAGCCACAGAGTCATTAGCGCCGCAACGGCTAATATAAACCACACACACACACACACACCGACTCCATTACAGCCAAGATTGAAAAACCCACCCAGAGAGCCGGAAACACATTATCCTCCATCGTCTCTCCATTTCAGCCTCAACCGCCGAAGGAAGTTTTTCGAGACAACGAAATGAGCGCGCAGGCCGATTCCCCTGTAAGCACATCTGAGGCGAGCCCCAGAGATCGCTCCTTGATAAAAGGCAAGTTTCAACGACTTAAAATCTCATTCCACAACGGAGAAACTGAGAGGACGGCAGCAGCATCAAAAATCCTCCGTCGCTGTCGCCAACTCGCAATTAACCGCATTTCACCTACCATAATTAGTTCGGTTTTATCCTCATTATTTGCATATCAGGGGATCTTGTAATTATTTGGGAGGCTACCGACCAATTTCCTGGTGGTTCTCTCTTTGTTTTAGCAAAAATTTCTGTGAATCTGTCCGTACGTGTGGGAAGAGGGGAGTATCGATAGAGGCTGAGAGAGAGAGCGTGTGAGCAGGGGATGGTCTTCGATTATACGGGTCGCTATTGAGAAAGAAGAGAGAGAAAGAGGGAGACGGAGGAGAGCAGAAAAGTGGGAAAGCAATCGTTTGTGTAACTAAGCTTCGATTAAACATAAGACAGGGGAGGGCAGGAGAGAAAGAGAGGGGGAGAGAGGGATGGTGAAAGTGGGATGCCCGTATGGCTTTTGAAAGCCAATGAGGGACATCTTGAAAAGTTTAAAATGAGGGCTAAACTTCTAAGACATACCTTCCCATATACAAGGGAAAGAAAAGGACAATTAGGCACAAATCAACAGGACACGAGACAAACATCACATTTCTAACAGGAAGAGAGGCGAGAGATGAACGACTGGGCTTCCTGCCCAGTAGAAAATTCCGGCTTTCACCAGTCAGAGCCGGCCAAGCCGGTTTAAACTCTGCGTGTTTCAGATCTGAGAGCCTACTGTGCTAGCTAATCTAGCTTTAACCAGCTTCAAACAGCCAAAGACGAGCAAATTCCAGCTATGACCAGATGCAAACCACCTATGACCATCCACAGACCAACTATGACCAACTACAGACCAGCTATGACCAGGAACAGACCAGATATGACCAGCCAAAGACCAGCTATAGACCAACTAAGACCAGCTATAGTCCAGTTACACCGAGGATTAAACGGGCAATGACTAAAAGTGGACCAGCCAGGTTCAGATAGCTCTCCCCAATATTTGGTTTCAAAGGCTTATATTTACCAACTAGAGCAACCCTTCAGCCAGAAGATTGAACATCAGGTACCTGAGCTCATGGGTGGGGGCAGAACATAGCAGTTCTAAGAGCCTACTGTACTGGCTAATTCAGCTATAACCAGCTTGAAACAGACATGGACCAGCAAAGACAAGCTATGACCAGCTACAAGCCACCTATGACCATGCACAAACCAGCTATGACCACCTACAGACCAGCTATGACCAGCAACAGACTGGCTTTGACCAACAACGGACCAGCTACGACCCGTTGCAGACAAGCTTTGACCAGCCAAACACCAGCAATGACCAGCTACGGCCCAGTTACAGCCAGGCTTAAGCCAGCTGTGAGCAATAGGGACCAGTCCAGCCTGAGCTCATGGTAGAGCGTAGAACATGACAGAACTTTTAGTTTTTGACCCTCAAAATATTCAGCTATTTCTGTCAAAAACACTGCTTTTAAAGCAGCTTTAGAATGCTATGTCCAGGTGGTTTAGCAGGACACTGCAGCAGGGTGATGAAGTTCTGCAAATTACCCGCCTCTCGCACAGACAGATCAAAGCGAAGAGCCGGAGGGGGAGGGGTTGGCATGTGACATGGCGCTGGGCTGACCCACTTTTCGCTACCTGTCGTTCGTGAAGGTCGTGTGAGGAGTGTCCAGTCACCTGTGCAGCCCAGAATAATGATCTGGAGGACGCTTTGCCCCCAAAACAATCCCCTCTCTCCCTGCCCTCCCACATGAGCTGATGTGCGCACTGGCTACGGCACCTCTCCCAGGTTCCCCCTCTCCCCCTCAGCTAATGGGCGATGTCAGCTTAAACGCAATATGGGCATTTTGGCAAAAAAAAATGGCTGCCATACATCACCTGGATCCCAACATTACACTTCAACTTAACTGCAATATGGGCATTTTGGCACCAAATGGCTGCCAGGCATCACTCAGGTAATCCCCATCCAATTCAGTTTAATGTGCACTTTCGGTAATCGGACACAAAATGGCAGTCGTACCACACCGAGATCCTCCCTCTCCATTTAAGCCAAGTGTGATATGTACGGTTTGACACAAAATGGCTGCCGTTGACCACCCAAGTACAAGAAAATTTGCTTGTTTCATTGGGAACTCATTTTCAGTGCACAATGTAATTGCAGGGCAGTTAAGGCCATAACCACGAAAAGGTGGGTGAGACAACGTCGGCAAAATTGGAGGGAAATAACCCCAATTCACCTTCTGGCACTTGAAGAAAATAAAACTACATTAAATCACTGTACAGCAGGTCCTCTCAGCTAAAACAGCTCTCAGTGTGATAGATGCAGGTGCAGATGAGTCACACCGGTGGACCAAACTGAGACCATGAAGAAGAGAGGCACTCGCTACAGCCTTTAAATAGTGTTAAACCTGCCAACACACGGCCTTAACACAGCCGTACACACTGTGTGACAGCAGATACAGGGGCAACACCCTTGTGATATCAGGAGAAAGCACCTGTTTGCTTAGCACGCCGTCTGTCTGTCTGCCTGATTGTCTCAGTAAATCTGTGTGTTTTGCTTTTAACATTTTCTATATATTTGTCTGTTTATGTACCTGCCAGTCTGTCTCTCTCTCTGCTAGGGCAGAGCAGGAAGGGGCCAGGTGACAGGTGAGCTGCAGATTAGCGGAAAATTCTCTTAGCCGGAGGGGCTAAAGTCTCAGTTAGCGAGCTTTGGCGTGGTGAACGCAAAGTGCTACATTTCAACAAAAGGCCTATTGTGGTCTCTTTTTTAGAGAAAAAGAGGGGAGGGTAGGGTCTTTTTATTAAATATCAGGATCATTTTACCCCACAATGCAGTGCATAGTTGTGTCAGTATCGTTCTTTTGTCGGCAGTTAAGTACAGGACGGGTGCCGACACGCTTCAGAGAGAAGAGGGAGACGTTAGCTGAAGGAGCAACAGAGGCTGACACGAGAGGTGTGGCGGGTTAGCCTAGCAGAAGGCTGCTTGAAGGCTGCAGAACATTCTAGAACTTAGAATTAAGACTTGCATCATGAGAGATGAACTCGAGGAAGAACCCTGCCATTCGATGCAAGAGCAAGGCCCACCAATCACCACTGCCGTCGTTTCACTTCCTCTCATCATGTCGCCTTGTGATTGGTTCAGCTCCTTTCTAGTTGGCACCGTTAAATGGGATATAAGTAGCCAGAGAGAATTTCCATAGTAAGGTGAACAACGGGCCGTCCCTGCTCTGCCATCCCTGTTCCCGACTCTCAGCATCTGTTCTAAAATAATGAGCCGCCATAAATGCTAAAGTAACCTCCCGCGGGGAATAGAGAGCATTTCACACTCAAATGAAGCTGAAGATCATTGGGGAAAAGCCCCCGTGCTCACACAGCTGACAGGGTTAACTACCTGCTTCCAAACAGCAGGACGGAACTCAACTGAACTAGGGCGGATGGGGGGGGGGACTTTAAGTGATGCACACAAGGGGGTCACATCTAGATGGTAACCCAAGATTTGAAAACCCTCATTATGCCTTTTCGGCCTGGAATGTTGCCACAGAAGCGTTGCGTCTGCTTGCTAGCGCTATTGCCAGTGCCACAGTACACCATTTGAAACAGTAGCAAAAAATATGTATGTAAATAGGCTAGCCTGCATGAAAGCTTTTGTCTAAGAGGTTTTGCATATAGTAACTAAGTTGTCGTTGTTATCCCGGAGTAATCGGCTCGACTCACATTCACTGCATCGAGCAATGAATGGAGCCCAGTGCAACCATTTGCTAGCCAAGCATAAAATGAATCCAGGCATAATCAAGTGGGCAGGTGTGGCACTTTTGCAAATCTGGGGTCACCACGGAGACACGACCGGGTAGAATCTTCAGAATAACTTCATGCCTCCTCTTCTGCCTCTACAGTTCTCATGAGGCATTACTCTTTGGGAAAGAGGAGGTCAAACAAGCCCTTCCTGTATCCATTTACGCCATCCAGAGAATTGGATGGTGGATGGGCTGTGGCACGCCTGTTTATTTATTCATTGTCTTTCAGCAACGCCCACTCGTGTGAGTGGTTTAACCCCCTCAGGGTTTGTGGGGTCACAGTATGGAATTGGAATGTTCCTGGCCAATCATTCTAATGCCGATGCGACTTGGGCTACAGGCAACTGAAAGCAACGATAGTTCCCCAAAAAATAAATAAATAACAGTGAAAAAAGCCCTAGTCAGTGAAATGGGTCCTGGCAGAAAGGACCCCAGGTGGCACAGAGAGCAAGACCCTCCAGGAAGGGAGAGTGACACCTCATTTAAGGCCAAATGTTTACGACACAAGGGCCACAAGCGGTAAATCTAGAGCACAAAGCTGATGTCGCTGTGGAACTCTGATATCTGATCAGAGATGAGACCCAGCATCTCAAATAGTAACAGTGGCGTCTTGGGACGTCAACAAGCCATGGGCTCATCCTCGCGAAAGGTATTGCATCCGAAATCTCCCACTTCCATCCTCTGGACGGCTCAACCTTTCCTTCAGTTTTCTCTGCCCAGAATCATCCACAAGATGAGAATTTGTTTTGTTTGTTTTTGTTTTTTTTAAAGGGAATCACAGGAGCTGGATCCAATCAGGGCTCCCAGCTTGGGCACAGTGACCTCTTACCCTGAGCATTTCTATACATTATTAATTCTAGTGAGGCTACAGCTCAGTCCCTGATTTGATGTGCATGAGTGTGTGTGTGTATGTGAAGGTTGGAGGGTGTGTGTGTGTGTGTGTGTGTGTGTGTGTGTGTAATACTGTAAATTCAGGCCAGATGCAGGCAGACTTCAGAGAGGTAAAACAAACTAATAATTAAAAACAACATTAATTAAATAAGTGGTTTATCCTGGAAAAACCCCAGTCGCTCTGCACATCTGGACCAACCTGGAGCTGTGTGTTTAACTGCACAGCCACCTGCGACTGAGAGGATTTTGCTCCAGAAAATAACCCAGCATGTGGCAGCGGGCAACCTAATTGGGATGTGGATTTTTTTTGGTTTTCCCTCCGGTAAATTATAAAAATATGGACTAAAAGTGCCGAGAAGAAGAACGATGGAGGACTAAAAGACCAGAGAGGAACACTGCAAAAAGTGATAATATAAATATACTAGGTAAGAGAAATTTACTTATTTTAAGACTTAAAACACTTATTTCTATCACCATTTTTTTAGTAAGACAAAAAATTCTTATTTTGAGGTAATTTTTACTAGCTTGCCAATGGGGTGAGTAAATTTCATTTGTCAAGTCAAATAGTAACTTGTTCCGTTTTTCTTTCCTTATAACAAGTTACTATTTGACTTGACAAATGAAATTTACTGACCCCATTGGCAACCTATAAATTACCTCAAAATAAGACTTTTTTTTGTCTTACTAAAAAAAGGTGACAGAAATAAGTGTTTTAAGTCTTAATACATGCAAATTCATCTCATCTAGTATTTTTATCTTATCATTTTTTGCAGTGAAGAAATATGGAAGACTAGGACCAGACACTGGGGTTTACGAACAGATAGGCTCAAATCACGCTGTTAGGCTTTTAGCAGGCGAACGAGGACAGGCAGGCATTGCAACTCTCTCTCTACCTCCTTCATTTGGGCAGATGACTCACTAGCTGAGATAGGAACAGGAGTGTCAGAGATGGAAGTAAATAATATTCATTACAAGTTACTGAATTAGAGCTCAGTACATTTCATTCCACTGCAATCCACACACAAGGAAACTGACACAGCTCACAAAAAAAACTTGTCACAGCGCCTATATAAACAGCGGGGTTTGTACTGAAGTCATCTGAGTAACTTGCTGGAGCGACTAACAGTACAAGCCCACTGTGTAACCCAAGTAGGCCTAAGCCTGCAGCCTATAGCCAACTAGCCACAGAGAACACCTTCCCATAACCTGCGGTCTAGCGGCTGAGGTGCTGGCCGGTATTCAGAGGGTGGAGGTTTAAATCCCAGTGCGGCTGTTGGGCCCTTAAAGAAACTGGTGAAACTGGTGTTGGCTACTGCTTAGTCCAATCCAGTGTGAGACTCTTTGCAAACACGTGTCAGGAAAATAACTAATGCAGCGTGGTGGGTCAAATGCTTCAGTCATTATTCCAGGTCCTTACCCACAATGCCACACTGCCAAATAACATCCACCCCAAAAATAAAGGAGCAAACCCTACATTCCCAAGCAATAGTAAAACTCACTGTTATGACTGAATTTTACTCGTTAAAATGTTCAGTTGGGCAAGTCAACCCTCGCAGTTGAGCATATGGCCCCTATCAGACTCATATGCGCCCTGTAAAGAGCGGAATTAACATTCGTTTTACTGCAGAGGAGTCGGTTTAAAAATCTAACAGAACAAGGAAGTGCGACCTAACCGCCGCAGTGGCGATATTAGACAACGCGTATGGCAAAAACTCTTCACTTTACACCCACTGACCAACTGCCGCCCTCCAGAACTCAACCCCCATAAACGCACTTTGAGCACACACACACACACACACACACACACACACACACACACACACACACACACACGCACACGCGTCCATATGCAACAGATGGTGGTCTGATGTCACCGGCTGCAGTACTAGTGGGCGAACTGACAGAACATTATTATTTGACACTTACAGAGGAAGGGAAGTGAAAATGCAGTGAAATAATGACGATAAAAAACATCTTAACGTTTCTCCGAGAGCTGTGGGGAGACGTGAGATCGAGTGGGCTGAAAATTGCACGAAAAAAAACCGACCGAACTGATAATCCCGCACACGCACACATACCCACCGGATAGAGACCGCAAAACCGCGAGGCTACGACGAGACTCCGCTCTCCGAGTTTTATTTACATATTTTTTGTTCTTATATTCCTCCTACCCTTCTAGCTAAATCCGATTAATTTGCCTGGAGACAGTGCTTCCTATGCGATGCCCGTATGCAGATAGAAGCTATTTGATCTACTGAACTCCTACCAGGTTTCACAGCTATTTTTTTCAGACTGAAAACATTCGAATTAGCCCATTTTTTTCCAGCTACATCATGAAAAATGACTTTAAAAAATGTAAAAAGAGGGCAAACCCCTCGCTCTGGAGAACAGTTGTCCATCCCCTTTCGCTTTTTAATTAACACCGTGGCCAGTCCCATTACAGTAGCAGTTAACTGTTGCCCTAAACCACCTCAAAACTGATCGGTCTGCTGAAAAATGACAGACAGACAGATTAACTTTTCGGTTTTCCGCTTTAAAACCGGCTTCATTTACCAACTAAAATACCGATAACCGACAAGGGAATGATGCAATCGTCCTTAATCGCGTAGCAGCGCGTCGCGATCCTCCTTTGTAAGTGATATTCCTGTCCGGATAAACGGGCCGCCAATTAATCACTACCCAGAATGCACCGGGGACTAAGTCGTCGCTCATTTTATTCCCTGCCTGTGATTATTGACGGATGCGGTTTTGTGGAAAACACACACCGCCGTTTCCGCTCGCCGGCGGCCTGTTTTGATAGATCTTCGGCATTGCCTAACAATGACAGCCTTTTCAGGCAAACAAGTCGCCTTCCTCCACTGAGACAGAGTGGAGGTTCTCAAAAGTAAGTTGGTTTTTATACATCTTTATTTTTAGAGAAGCAACCATTTTCCAAGAGCACCTTGCAGCCCAAGACATGAATACAAATTGAGCGCTTTGATTTTATTATCTGAAGAATTCTCAGAGAATACTAGGACTCATCCACTTAGCACCTGCCATAAACTCGTCCTGTGCTCAATGTAGCCAAGCCTGACTGCTGTCCAACCCATACACCCTGAGAGCATCACCACGGTGTTTCAAACATAGGGTGTCTAGCTTGTTTGCAGCATAGACTGTATAAAAAGATGGATGAATTCCATTTTACAGTACTTCCTCATGGGCTTCACTTTTCAGACCAGGGTGCTGCGTCCATCTTTTTAAACAGTCTGTGGTTTCAAGCCCATTTCTCTAACTTCGAAACTGTCTGCACCTGAGGAACACAAGACTATGATTAGCAAAACAATCTGCCTTGTATCTTCCGACTCTGTTCCTCAAAGTGGGATTACTGAGTTACCCGGATAAATTCACTGCGCAAATCCAGGAACAGCTCATTTTACTTCAGTCCCTGAGCACCATAAATGAAAGTTCCAGGTGGTAGTCTGGGCAGTTACCCAGCTAACTCTGAAATTCTGCTACATGAAACAGGAAACAGGGAAACAAGGCAGAATCTTCTGCCAGTCTGAGTCTTGCACTAAAGAATTGCAGGACTTGAGATGCACACAGTCCAGGAGTTAGGGATTTCTGAAACAAAGCCCAGATCTAATTCACTGCTGACAGTGAGAAAAACACAGAAATCCAGAAAAAGTACTGGAAATAGGGCTTACTGATAAAAATGCAGATGTGCGGTGCCAGGAAATGATTTAGCACTGAAACGGCAGTTAAATGGATACCACACACAAGCCAGCACTGAAACCACACATTTTCAGTTCCAAAGTAAAAGCCTTCCCAGCCATACCCGTTATGTTAATCAAGTTAGGCAGAGCAAAAGACACCTAAGCGCAAAAAAAGTGCGCTTGCACACACTCACAATTACACACACACACACGCACACAGAACAACATACATGCTTACAAACACAAAAAAGCATACCCACTTACACACACAATTAAAAAAGGCCCTTCCGTAAATTCCTAGGTGCCAATCAGCGGACTTAAGGTGGTAATGTTTCATGACTGCAGCTAAAATCAAAGCACAAAATCCAAAATTAAAAGAGTTCTCTTCACAGTCGCTCCAGAGAGCAGCATGTGATCCCCAGTCCATTTCGCTCGATCTGGCCTGCACTCAAAGCCTCACACACACACACACACACACACACACACACACACCTCACTCTCTCCTCGCAGTACACTCCATCTCAGACCATTCCTCTCCACAGCCCACAGCAAAGCTCTTCCTCTTTGCGGTGAGCCACTATCTGACCATGGTGGTGGGGAGGACTCTGTGTCTTTCGCTTTGTACTCGGCTAACAGCCACTGCAGTCAGCAGGCACTGCACATCCCAAACACACCGCGGGGAAGAAAAACACCACGAGGAAGAAATCTCAACCTAAAATACTGCTGCGCTTGCCAGCAGGAATAGGTTTTTTACATTTCTCTCCTGTTCCCTCTCTCAAACAGGTATAGATAAAAAAAAAAGGAAGCCGCCGCTGCAGTTCTTGCCGGTGAAGAAATTGCTTGAATTTGCATTCATCGGCAGGGGCGGTATGTAAATTCCCCAGCTCGTATTCCGATCGTCTGAACTCTTTCGCCTCTTTTCTTTTTTCAATTCTTTCCCTTACCGCAGCCCAGCGAAATAAAAAGTTCTGAGGCCACCTGAACCGTAATTGAACAAATTTTTAAGTTTGCACATTCTGGGAGAGAAGTTAGTACTTTTCTAATCAGTGTTTACGTTTTTAAGACCAGAATGAGCAGCCATCTTGTTTGGGGCGGAGTAATCAGTCAAATGAGCTTCTCGGCAAAAGCCCACGAGCAATTTCGGCACGCTATATTCAAAAATGAGCAACCCAAATCTCCAAGTAAGTTTCAGTTCTTTGTGAAAGTATAAACAAATTGAGATTAGGGCAGCATTTTCGCACCACAACTTTGACAGCACAAGTTTGGTTCTATTCATAAAGCCGCACCTCTATTCATCTCCGTCAGTCACGCAACAGCATCTATATAAGGGTCTCAGTGGTGGAAGTATACACACACACACACACACACACAGACACACACGGTCCACTGCCTAAACCTATTACAGACCACAGTAGGAGCATCTGCCTCGAGTTTACAAGACAAACAAAGTTGAATAATATAGCGCTATTACAGCGCTATTCCTGATGATTTTGTTAGATTAATCTGTCAAATTAAAAGGGGAATGTGGGGACAAGAGTCTCTTCCAAGATACATCGAGCAAAAAAAATACACAATCTTCTCACGTATTTTAACACAACATTCAGAGTTTAAATGTCATTTCTTGTGCTTTTCTCACAAACATGATGAAGGTGATGCCAATGAGATGAAACGGGTTTATGTGTTTTGCCAATGTAGAAACACAATTTTAAGCTCATCACACAGAAGTAACTGAAACCAAACTAATATTTCATGGTTAAGAAAAAGTTTTGCAGTCTCTTTTCTGGACTAAAATGCTTCCCATGAGGAACTTTGTTTGTAGGTCGTGGAGTATTTACAGCAGGAACCCTCAAACCTGGACTTCAAATCCTAATCCAGGCCTGGTTTTCCTTCATCTCGAACACTTGGCCAAGCTGACTGGCGAGTCGAGCATCACACCTGACAACCAGGCAATGGATGGGCGGAAAAACAGCAGTTCTGAGGACTAGGGATTTACCGATAGAATTGTTTTTGTGGTGTTTTTCAACACGTTTTCTACACCACATTCTAAATATCCTAATTCTACGATGAAATGTTGCAATTGCCATTGGCTAGATTAATTAATAAATTTTGAGATTGACCTATGGGGTATGGCAACCACACCTTAAATAAAGCCATCGATTCCTGGACAGGTATAAGAAATAAGATCTTAAATGTAATAATGGACATTAAAACGTGGTTAAACAGACTGTGTTCGCCGCCCAGGGACCCCAAAGGCACCGTGCCGGGACAAATCAAGGCGATCCGGTGAACCCGTCTGCACTCGGTCAAGTCCATGAAGCTGGCGCCATATTGTTAATTTACCGCCGCACGCTGACCCGGGACGGTTACCACCAATAGCTTGTGCCCGGTTCATTTTCTCTGGTAGCAGAGATGGCGAGCGCTAGCAGTGTTCTAAAACATCATCCGCCACTGTCCAGGAGTGCTTATTTATGAGTATCATTTAATTACAAATCCACCAGCTACTTCGGGGACGGGGGTGGGGGCAGGGGGTGTTAGAAGGAGTTCAGAATACATTAGTCCTCGACAATGTGATGACATTACTGCCTCCCCCTTCTATCCGCCAAAGAAATTACACATCAGTGAGACTCGAAACCTGATAACAGACCGCTTAATTAAGTGCAGCCTCTCGTTATTTTAACCAGACATGAAAGGAGAGAATGCTTGTCGCAGTCCATGAACCGTAGCTAAGACAGAAAAGCTAAGCAGCCATCTCAGGTTGTCAAGCTGTCAAACGCCCTCCTTTTTGAAAGCACTTCCAATGGCTTACATCCCAGAGTAAATTCCGAAAGGCAACTTTAAAATAACGCACCCCCCCACAGGTACATTACTGTAGCAGAAATTCAGAATGTTGCCCCACCCAAAAAAGGAAAAAGCCTCTAGATCCACTAGACAGGTCAGTCGGTCGCCCGTAACCAATGGGTGTAGCCCACGATCAGCCACATTTTCTATTTTTGCCTTATTTTTGACACAAAATTGTCTATTATTCAGTGAATTATGTTACCATGGTAACCAAAATCAATAGGCGCCGTGGACAAAGCCAAAACTATATTAGCCCCGACTTCGCCCCGGTCTACAATTGTTATTTTTTAAACAAGAGCAATAGATGTGTGACCCAGCCTCACCTGGAAATCCATGTATTTTACTGTACCTAAGTGGCCCAGGAACTAGGACAAGATGGCCGCTTTCAAAGGACAGACAATTACGGCGCCGGTTACCGTAACTGACAGGGGGGCTCAGGGGCCAGAGAGGGGGGCGAATTTCATTAGTATTCCGTCCCGCCGGGTCCTGTTATTCTGCGTACGGCGTGGGCGGGTCACAAGCGCTGGAGGATCGCGCCCATCTGCACGGGCATACATCAACGCTATAGAGCCGTCTGTGTGACAGGGCCGCTCATTTCACTGAAATATTAAAATTACATGGGACGGTGAGGCTCCCAACACTATTGACATTTATGAACATACATGCAAAAGCTGACCTTTAGTCCACTTCACACAGTGTATATGTGACTAGGCTTAGATTTGGATGGGGAAAAAAAACAAAAAAAAAAAAAAACAGTAGTTTCCTCTTTAACCAATCAGAACCCACGGTGCCACAGGTCACAAACCCTTCACAGAAATGTGCTCCATGTGGTTCGCTTAATATCCCCCATAATCCTATGTTAAGGAGAAATGGGTCAGGGTTCTTATAGGTCAATGTCTTCTTCATGTTTTTTTAAATATTTGCCCTCAAATTCACATAAGAAAAAAATAAATAAATAAAAAACTATTCATACTGCCACAAAAACTGCTCTTCTCGTATAATCTGGTTTGCCCCTAGTACATCTCGATTTAAGAAGGCTTAGTCTTTGATCTCGAGAGCACCATCTTTCAGAGGTCGAAGGAGAGTTTAAAAGGGCCAAGACTCGAATCTTTTCAGATTTTTTTTCCTTCCAACATTTGACACAAGGGCCTCTCATCCGTCTTTGTGTAACAACATGATTTTAATTAAATCACAGCCGATTTGGACCTCCCCGACCACCCTTCCAGCCAAAGCAATGCTTCGCTCATTTACCAGTAACTATTGGGCATTTATCACCTCTACAAATAATACCCGGCCATATTACAGTGCAGTGGTCCTGATAATTACATAAAAATTCACACAACATGATTTTTAAAGGAGCTCACTTAATCACGGTCAAGTGAATTTGTTACTCAGCTCTATAAAAATGAGAGATTGCACACACGCAGCCGGAATGTTCTCAACCGCACATTACAATGATAAGGTTGCAATCGCTACTGGTAAGTGAATGCAACTGGGTTCTGGTGCACAGACCAAGAATTTGAAGAGAACCTTCCAGAAGTCGATTAGCGAGGACCACGGGAACAGAAGAAGGACTGTCTGCAGGAGAACGTGTCTGTTTTTTTTCCAGCACAGAGCGGAGCTGTTGTTTACAGAAGAATGAAGGCAGATGGTAAGATATAAGGTACACCACCTCCGAGTCATAACTGCCACTAACGCAACCCCCATCCCTGCCCCAGGGAGCAACCACCAGCAAACGCTCCACTCAACCGCTAACGAATGCTCCATCCATTGTGAAGAATAGCGACTGCAAGCAAATGCTCCCTCCATTGCGAATGGTAGCGACTGCTAGCGAATTCTACATCCATTTTGAAGAATAGCGACCGCTAGCGAATCCTTCATAGTAGCAACCATACCATCCATTGTGCATGTTCACAACCGTTAGGGAACGCTCAATCCACTGAGCACGGTCGCAACCGTAAATTAATGCTCCATCCATTGTGAGGGGTCGAAATTGCCAGCAAACGCTCCATCCATTGTGAAAAGTAGCAATCAAGTGGGATGCTCCATCCACTCTGTATAAAGTCAACTGCTAACTTATATTCCATAAGCTGCGAATGGTAAAAAGCTGCTAGCTAACAACGAAACCATTGCGAATGACAGCCCATTGGATTATTGCAAACGATGGTACTTTTTTGGGTACCATTTGTGACACCCCAAGTGATCAAATGTCACATGTTGTCAAATGCAGAGGAGCGTCTGAATCCTTAAAAACTATGAGTAAATGGGAGGGGGGGGTGATTTGTTTGGAATTTGGAGAGGTCAAAGGTGGCCTGTTTCTTGTCAGACCAGGCCCCCAAGGAGAGAACATCATGACCTCAAAAACGTGACTCCGGGAACCGCGGACGACACGAACACAAGCCTATTGTTGCCGCTGGGCTCCACGTGGGCAGTGCCACAAGACTGCCAGTGTCCGCCAACGCTGAGGAGCGAATGCCAGGGGTCGGACAATATGGCGACGGCGGACAAGCGGCGAAGGGCGAGCTCTCGGGGGAAAACAATCCAAAGAATGTCTCCACGTAAAGACTGGACATCCCACATGAGACTGGTCGTTAGCAACTCAAACGACAGCTTCCATAATGAGAAATTACAAGGCCTGTCTCAGCTGACAACTTCTGACATCTCGAGTCTCAGAGAGCAGAGAGAAGGCCCACCCTGAAGGAGATGTCCTAGGAAGCTCAGCACTTTTGTTAACGCTCCAAACCAGCGATCTCTCGTCAATCTGAACTGTGCTGTAGTTTAAAGCAGAGGAAATCAAATTTCAGATAATTTCTCGATTCTCATGAACAGGGAAGGTTCTGTAGCAGGGTGTGATGCACAAATTTTAAAATTGGGAGAAATTATTCCCCCCACTGACTAAAATCATTTAAAAAGGAATGGGAGCAGATTATAAAACAACATTTCTGATTAGTAGGAAGCAGATGGGTTAAAGTAAGTCATTTGAAAAAGCCACGAGGCAGGCTAAGTCTGTATCCAGCCATTATGGCAATTATCACAATGAAAAGAAAAATGATTCCTAAATATCCAGACACCCTTCCTTGTGATTTTTGGGATATTTTTAGACTAATGAGGATACCGCAACCCGTTTGCCTCTTTAATGCCTGACCATGTCCAGCACAGTAATCTAAGAATGACACACTAGTAAGTAACCAACCCGATTCTCCTGTAGTTAGTATGTGGAAGAGAGAGAGGAGCCGTCCGTTTGTCTGTCCCTTGTGTATGGTATCTGGTTAGCTTAAAGAATCTGTATTCCCCAACACTCACTGCTCTGAATAGGTGATCATCTCCATTTTCTCAAAACGCGAAAGTGCGGTTCC
Source organism: Gymnothorax reevesii (assembly GCA_029721435.1). Taxonomy (NCBI): domain Eukaryota; kingdom Metazoa; phylum Chordata; class Actinopteri; order Anguilliformes; family Muraenidae; genus Gymnothorax; species Gymnothorax reevesii. The sequence goes on from CM056575.1 coordinate 151,323,895, forward strand.
CAGAGATTCAACGAAAACATTCAAGCTGATCCCGTTGTCATGAGCTTGTACTGCGCTATAAACGCCTGTCGGCAACCAAACCTTCCTCACTCTAATGACCATTTACAATGGAAGGTACGCCCCAGCCGGCTCTCGTCAGTCACCACGGCGATATCTCTGCCAACAGGGGAGGCGCAGGGGTCGAACAGGGGTCGGAGTTGAGAGGTCAAGCAGCTGGTAAGGCTCTTTAGAAGCGACGTCACCACGTGACATTCTGTCTGAAGGCGAGACTTTTTTTCCCCGCACTCGCCCACACCCTCTTTGCTCGTTCTTATTTCTGGCGAGCGTTATTCTGGAACGAACCCCCCCCCCGTCGAGCCGCAGGGAATTATGGGAACGCCACAGAAGCCGTTATTCTTTCAGTCCGGTGCAACAAACCCAGCACCGCAGCTGGAGGAACGAGCACCAGTCGCAGGCAATTTTCTCCCTCCCTACTGTTTACAGGCCCGTATCGGCGGCGCAGCCGGGCTCCAGGGTCTAACGGTAACAAAAACTACCGCTTTTTTTTTTTTTATCGGCTCCAGCGCTCACGCTGTGAAGCTCCATCTCTGAACGCCATGAGACGGGAGATCGTTGGCATTTCATGTTACAAAAAGGAGCGACCGTCAATAGCGCAGGCCGGTGGCTGTTCATCTCCGAGGGAGCTAGCTGTGAGGACGTACTGCTCGCGTTAGCCGCAAACAAATAAAATGCACAACACTTCCCGGCTTCCGGAATACAAAGCGGGCGAAGCTTTTTAAAATTCAGAAACAAGTAACACAAACATCCAAGTAAAACCGCACTGAAGAAAATATACATGTAAAAAACAAGGTATAACTGAACGCACAGTGGTGATGGCTGCGCCTTTGCCTGTCGTACCTTCATACACCCTAAGCAATGGCCCCCACATAAAAACTGACCTTATGTGAACTCGACCTTTGACCTGATGAGCTCCAAAACCTAATCAGTTCAGCCCCCCTCTGTGGGGAGTGACCATGATTGATTTAGTGAAAATCCCTCCAGGTTTTGAAAGATCCAGCTCAGAAAAGATACCTGCGACGGACACAGGTAAGGACGGACAAACAGACAGCGGTAGGCCTCCCCCCCAATGCGTGCGATGGAGGCATATAAAAGCAGAGCCTCTCCCGCAGTCTACCCCAGCGCAGAGCGAATGCTGGAGTTTAATTATGTTCATTTATCTGAAATTGCAGAAACTATGTGTGGCTGTCTGGGAGCCGGAGCGCAAGCATTGTGTGAAATGTAATGACGCATCCATACCATCACTGCATTGTAAATGGCTTCATTTATGCAAGACTGTGTCTGAAACCACAAACTCGCCTGCAGTTGAAAACAGTGAGAAAGTTAAGAAGGCAAAAACTATCCATGGGGACGGTACTTGACATTTGCAGATGCTACATTTATTTCCAGGATTGTTCCAGAGCATTTGAGGACTACACTTGGATATTATTCAAATACATTTTCTCACATTTATTTTTAGTGGACAGTGCATCATGAGGACTCTGTAGTTAATACTCCATTTCAGAAATGAGATGTACTCAGGACGGTAATAGCCAGTCTGTTTAGGAAGCAGGGTATAGATTGAGGATTGAGTAATTAGGTGATACAGCCCAAAATTTATATCCCGATATATTCTGAATATTGGATGATAACAACATATATCATAATACATAATTTTCAGCAAAGTATGATCAGAGGAGTACAAATGTCCAATAAAAAAGCGGGACGCGAGCTTGTTTGGGCAAGTGACGAACCAATCAACTGGCCTGAATCAATTTCATCGCAGCCCCAATGGGTCCCGCTCAATGTCCAGTCGTGTTTTATAAAAACTACGTACACTGATGTCACAATCAAAACTCTGTCAGACATTTTTGCCAAATCCATACAGTGGCACATAATCATCCAGGTATATCATTTATACCTGTATACTGCCCACTCCTACTCAGGCGGCTGGTTTGGACGCCGCTCAGGATAATTTCCCGAGAACAGGACCCAAGATCCTCAGTTACATGCAGACTCTGCTACAGCAGCAGTGAGGCTAACAGACCCGCAGCCACAACTCAAACGCATCGCTGTAACAGGCATGAAGGATCACCACTGCGGACGCATGAAGCCCAGAGAAACATCGCTCTCGTCACAGCAACACAAATGACTTATAGGACACTTCATAATTATCCCTAGGGGTCGCAAGAACCTGTACTGCACCCGACTCGATATAAAATAGCTCAAATAGATCATTAATGTGGGAAAATAACCACCAGTAATGTGTTCTGTACAGGATTCCAACACCTTTGTCAAAGTCGAACTCAATAATTTTTCAAGGATGTTCAAGATGCGTTTTCAAGTTTTTTCCAGTGCCTTCCAACTGCGCTAAATTACATACTTATCTGCCGACTCAGTCAGATGGAGATTTATTATGAAAGCAGTGCAATTACCGTTAGAATTTCAAGCAGTTTCAATCGCTTTATTCGAAATCCAAGCATTTTTCAGACCTTGAAAACACCACACTAAAATCCAAGCATTTTCACAGATTTCCAGCACTCGTAAGAACCCTGTTTGCACAGATCTGCATGTGCACACAGCCGTGTTCCGAAAGTCAAATCTGTCGGCCATTTTCTATCCTACCCTTCAATCAGCAGCTTCAGAATCCTCCTCTCTCTCCCTCTCTCTCTCTCTAATGGAGAGCGCTTACAGGAGGCCAGTCCTTTTATTTGACACACAAACCCGACACAGAGGAGGTAAAGCACAACCCATTCAATTTCTCCTCTCTCTTTAGCTTGTGTGATGGATCACCAGGTGAAGTGTAATGAAATATGGCCGATGTCACATCGATACAAATGGTTTAAACTTTAAAGGACAATGCATCACGGGCCATTTTTCTTTTGTCATCATAGATGGTGGGAGATACACGACCTTCCATTTTAATTTTGGAATTGGCCTTAACGATCTGTGCATGCAGAAGATTAATGCTGAGCTTACATTGCACGACGAATAGATTTTTAACCCAACAAGACCTCGCACACTGTGCAACTGAATCACCTGACGATTTGGGTGGCAGAGTACTCACAATGTGCAACAATGGTGTATAAACACTGCGTGCCCATGGAGAGAACTTTGAATAGCCGATTACATCATTCATTCTAAGTGCAGTTATCGAGCTACAATAATGTGCACACCCTAAACTTTAGAAGTGTCATCAACTATCCATAAAAATTGAAGTATGGTTTGAACTATGGTTTTGAACTACTTTGCCACAGCTTATGATGATATATTCATAGATTGTTCAGTATCAGGTCAAGGCACTTGCTCGCACTATACAATACAAGCACAAAATTCCGCTAGAATTTAAGTAGACGACAGTCCAGTCGCCCTCGAACGCATACGTGCAGCCCCCAAGAGCCAGTTTGTTCCATTTTCACAATTTTCAGCATGAAAGTGTGCTGTAGTCAGCCAATTCTGTTCCTATGGCAACCAAAATCGATAGGTGTTGTGACCTACCCGTAACCTACGCCCACACCAAATATCAAAGGAATCGGCCGAACTTTGAGCCCTGAAGAGCGTCCACAATAAAATCTCTACGGACGCGGTGACGGAGAAAAAACAGCATGAGTCCGCGGCAGCTGCCCATTGTCGTCCGGCAACTACAATTAGAACATCCGCCGGCTCATCAAACACAGATCGCGGGGATCTTTTACCTGCACACACTCCGCAACAAATTTATCCGAGTGATGCCCGATTTAGACACGATTTTGAGAATTTGTTGCCAATGTCAAAATAGTTTGTAACTTCTAGCACAGGGATGACAAGTCACTGCACAGTTTGTGAGGATTTGGACAGTGAGGCGATTTTAAGGATGCACAGATCTACTCAAGTCTTCACATTACACCATCTAAGTGAATCATGAAATGTGTGAGCTGATATGTGATTACAATCAGTGTATTGTCACAGATCAGAAAAGGTTTGGCACAGTTTTCGGTGAAGCCTTGTTTGGAAAAATATATTTAAAGAAAAAAATTAATATGAAAGCCAGCACAATAAACAATACTGTATTTACATACACGGAGAGAACAGTGCTGGCCAGCCTAGTGGCTTCCTGTCAGAATGCAAACGAACTGCACCATAGGTGCCCTTTCCCAGATCAAACGACAGCTGCATCCCTCACAAACCTGCCTAACGTAAACAACACAGCTTTAAAATTAAACATTCTGTAAGCTACGGTAATAAATCCCGTCTTTGCCCTGCAGGAACCCCAAAGGTAGCAAAATCACAAGTCGTCCGCTTCCTCGATTAATTGTTGTCCCTGTACCCTGCCACTTCCTGCCTTCCCATTTCCACTTCCTCTGGCTCATTTATATCTGTGCAGCCGTATTGCTTTCCTACACAAACATCGCTCTGCTGCCGCCTGGTTATTTGTCAGGCGGAATCACGCAGCCATTTGTCATACATGTTCGAAGGAGTGTTGGCTGGCGAGTGAGTAACAGCCAGCTTAGCTACGGGGGCTTTCTATCCATTACCTTCAAACCACCATTTCTCCTTCTTCCCTACTGTCACCTGAGCTTGCTTTTAAATCGTTATATCCTGAAGACTACCAAGAATACAGTAAGCAATCTATTTATCACTAACAGGTAAAAGCTTCCAGTCAGCATTAAGGCTTGAGATAAAAAAAAAATGAGTGAATAAAAAACAGGCGCCAATATTACAATAAGAAAAATCCATATTGCAATTATTTGACCGGATTCCCCCATTTTTGCCATTATCCAGTTTTATTTTAGCTGAAGAAATACCAGAAGGATCTAGAATTAAATATACGCGCCACATTGCCAGCTTGCTGTGCTTTCTACCGATAAAATCTCATCAGCTGCGCTAATAGGACGAATAAACGGCTGGCCCGGAAGGCCCGATCGACCGTCAGCTGTCAAAACCGCAGTAGTGATGCACCTTAGCGGCCTCTTAATGATTTACTGTATACATGCAGCTGACCCGAAAACGCAGAAGACGCGCACGCATCGCTACCGTTACCCATCATTCAGCGGACTACAATATTTCAGCGCGGTTGATACGCGGAACACCGATACGTCAGGCGATCCATCAGGCTGACAAAGCTCACGCATGTTCCACACACAACTTCCCGTTTCTCAAAAAGCTGTCACGGGGCCGAAGTAATCATGACAGGGATGAGGATTGTAGGGACACATCACCGAGATAAAACCAAGGAATATTTACCACAAACCATGCTTACTCATTCAGCACAATCCAATATTATTGACATTCATGCTATTATAAAGTTTATCATGCAACTGAATACCAGTTATGTTGAAATAACTAACTGCATCTACTGTGAGGTACAAAGGCACAGTGGGCCCAAGATCTACAGGAATCCAAGGAAATGAGCTAAAAATATTATTTTAAAAAATAAAAACATTAGGGGAGATGAACTGAAAACACCAAGAAGTGAGAATCACTACACTATTATTCATGTTTCAATGGGACCAATCATAATTATTAATTGATTGAATTAGAATTAAACTTCTCCAAATTAAGGTTTCACAATTAATGGCACCCCTGGTTTTACACTTGTTGCAAGTGCCTCTTGGAACGATATCAGCATGGAGTCTTTTCCAGTGCTGTTTGACGAGGTTAAAGCTCTCATTAGAAGGAATTCCTATGGGAAAAAATCACCCTGAAAGATAAAATAATTCTCTATTTGATTAAATATTAACCTAGTGACAGCAAAAATGTAAACACAAATAAATAAACCCACAGTTGGGGGCATATTTTCATACACATCTATGATGCCCCAAGGCACTTCTTTCAACCTGTATTTGTGCAAAATCTGATAATTGTGTGGAAAGTTCAAAAGCGGCAAAAATCACCAGCTATGAATTCCTGCCCTAACAAACCCTCCCATCGAGGGATTTATTTATTTACACATTTAATTTAATAAATTTGATTAAATATCAGACGGGGGGAAGCCCGACAGAGAGTTTTACATTCAAAAACATGAATACTGGAGAACGAAAGCGTTTCCACAACTGCTAAAGAAAGGAATTAACTGAGGGAACATTTGTTAGCGACGTGCTAATGAAGAAATCCACAGCCCAGAGGCACATTCTGCTTAAACCACAGAGTGCTGAGCCACTGCTCTTTATTAAAAGTGCAAATCCCCTCCACTGGGCCACACCTGCGACTCGCGAAAAGGAAATGTGTGGGCAGAGTTAAATATTCCGAAATATTTTGAGAAACAACCTTTATAAACAAAATGTGAAGCTGCTGGCCTTTTCGCAGGTTGGCTGACGTCAGGCCGAACGCTTGAACGAGTCTTTATGAGTGTTCAGGAGAGATGAACTCAGCAGTGATTCTTACCTCAACTTTAAAATAATTACCAGGCAAATAATTTATTTTTTTATAAGTATTTTATGCATTATATGTCCATCCATCCATTATATAACCCATTTAACACAGGTCAGGATCACAGGAAGGCTGGACCCTATCCCAGCATGCAACGGATGAGAGGGGGGGTCACCCTCTGCACAGTTCATCAATCCGTCACTGGGCTCACGCACTATTCACTCACACACTCATGCCTGTGGGAAATTTAGAGTCTCCAGTTAGCCTGATAAGCATGTCTTTGGACTGCAGGAGGGAAGCGCAGTACCTGCAGTGAACACAGGGAGAACGTGCAGAAGTCCCCGGAACACACGCAGGCCACGCCTACCACGGTCTCTGTGCGGCAACGCTTGAGACGACATTGGAGAGAACATGTCGCCGACCCTTTATATTCCTTGGATAAAGCTTAAAATAGCACTTTGAATCCTTGAATTTCCATAGAAATTCCTTAATATAAAAAGCATAATGCCAGAGTAACTAATATACTGTATATATATACACACAAATTGTATTTGAGCGATATTTGTATTTGAATTGAAGACGAATTGGCGAGGATGGAATCAGATTATGACTTGCAGTCAAGCAGATTCACTTTCTTGGCACGTAAGTTCAGAGAATGCGCAGTACTCGTGACACAGCTCCTTGAATTTCTGCGTTAGTGCGGAATCGCATGAAATAAGACGTTTCCCGGCCGTGCGCATGCGACTCGCAGCTCAAACAAAGCCGCCGCGATGCGGTGGCAGATGGCCAGAGACACAGCCGTTCCGGGGAGGCGAAGGGGGCGAACACGAGCTTCTCTCTGTCACCCTTTTGTTTAAGGGAGAGCAGCTCGCTGCGTTTTTGGGGTACGGCCGATACCGCGACGCAGCGCCACAAGCTGTCGGGCTGTCGTTAGGGCACAGTGAGACACGAGCCTCGCCATATGGCCCAGCGCAGACCTGGCAATCTCCGTCAGAATGTTCCGGAGGCTGTGATTGTCCTCGCTGTGCGTGTACGTGAGCGAATGTGTGTGTGTGTGTGTGTGTGTGTGTGTGAGTGTGGGTGGGTGGGTGGATATACGTGTTTGAATGTGTGCGGGAATGAGGGTGTATGTGTGTGTGCAAGAGTGAGTGTGTGTATGAGTGTGCGTAGGTATGATTGCGTACGAGCATTAGTGTGTGCGTGTGTACAGGTACAGCGCTGCCCTATGTGCCAACACACACACACACACACACACACACACGTTTGCAGACGCACACAAACACACAGTTACACACACACACACAAACACACAGTCACACACATACACACGCACATACATGCTTGCTCACACACACACACACACACACACAGGCACACACACTAATACACACTACCACACACACACACACACACACACACACACACATTAATATACACACATACATGCACATACATACCAGCACATACTACCACACGCAGCGCACAGGACGTCCTCCACCACCAGTGTTTTTAGACCACAGGCTGAACAGAGGAGGGAACAGAGGTGTTAAACAGGGACGTCCAGCATTAGAATCAATCGTTCAGGTCTGGTTTATGGTTCAAAGGGGAAACATAAATATTGTTCTGTCTCCATAACTGATTGAAATTTTTCCGAAATATTTTTGAATCAAATTCCACCTTCCGTCTCCATGGTAACCCTTCTCCTCCCCCGTCTTCACAACCAAGCTTCGAGCAGCCGCATGTTAGGATCCTTCAAGTTAGGCGGCGTCTGGCTTCGACACGCTCTTAAACCGGCAACCCTACCTGACAATCCTTGCAACATTCGCCTCGCAGCGTGGCTCCTGGTTACCGGGCTAAGCCTGAACTCCGACCAGCACAAATCGACCAAAGAAGTCGATTACAAAGACGACTCACATCAATTTAGGTTTTCCAGCCAACATACGGATTCGCCGACCACATGACAATCAAGTTGTGTGTGCAGCTTCAAGGCAGAAAGCGCCATTTCCTGTCGCAAGCACCGAAGTATTTGATTTTATTTACATGGCCACACAGGACATAATTAACCTGCGCGCAGCAACTTCTGCGCTGGTAAACTCTCACACTTATTTACACTTGATTTCTCCAATTTTTTTTCGGGGCAAATTCAAGTCATTTTTGATGAATAGGAAGTTACATTCTTGAATTTGAACATGAACCTGTCACATCAACAGCACTGAATGTAATGGTCTTTGCCTTAAAGCTGCAAACCCGTCCTGTCCGTTTGTAAATACCTGAACCCATCTATTCAGCCTGGCCAAAAAAATAGTAACCCTTCGAGCACTAAACCATTGTTACTCAATGATGCAAGATATTAATATCAAAGCTGTTGAAAACCTATCATGTGGCGACTTGTTTAAAAGAGCTCCCGCAGGCAGGCTTTTTTAAACAAGTCTCCACATGATAGGTTTTCAACAGCATAAGATAATTGAATGTATATATTTTTCAGATTTATCTCAGTGCTCTAAGGGTTAAAAGCACAAACCGGCAACCCTGCAGCGCAAACAAACCGCTGCCCGAACCAGACAAGAGGAGCGGAGCCAAATTACAGCCTCATCAACTCATCAATTCTGAAGATGAACCCTGGGATATTTACATGGGGGGCGGGTCTGCTGCCAGCTTCACAAACGAGCACAGCACGTGATTGGCCCGCCGCACGACAATCCAAGGCCCCGGGCCACAGAAACCAATCAGACTCTTAATTGTTGCTGTAGGGTGACATCGTCCTTCTGGAGCGGACGGAGCTTTAATCTCCGAGCGCCGTGACCGGGGCTCTTCCGCACCTGACCAGACGGGAGGCGACGAGACGGTTTTAGAGAAGACACCGGCACCGGTGTCATCCTTTTTCAGGTCCTCGGGGCCTCGGCACAAAAGCCTGAGAAAATAGAGCACAGCTGCAGTCGAGAGGAGATCAGTGGCCATGGATTGGCAGCCCTGAATTGGTCTACGCAGTGCTGCCGTGACAACGAGCGGTGCAGTGTTTACAGTTGCAGTTTGGAGATTTGGGAATATATGCAGGAGATATGCAGGACATATGCAGGTTTATGCGAACCGCACAGACATGCAGGCCTACACACACACACACACACACAAAATCACATACACATGTAGAAACACACAGGTATGTGCACATGCACAGACACACACACACACAAACACACCCAAGTTCCTGTAAGGGCCTGGATAAATGCAGCTAAGCCTTTGGGTGAGCCCGGATACACATACACTTTTAAACCTGCTCTGTAATCATGTCCTGATTTTAATTGGCTGCGAAAAACTCTTCTCTCCCTCTCCACCTCAGTTGAGGTGTGCTTACGTTCTGGCGCTACATAGGTGGATGCTACACATCAATGGCGGTGAGGTGAAATTCCCCAATTATCACCGTAAAAGCGCTTTGAGTCCCAAATAGGGAGTGCTATATGAGCACAACGATCACAAGAAAGGTGACAGTGGTGACACCAGCTCTCGTTAAGCGCCGGCAAAATCTTTCAACAGGTGAACAACTAACAGCACAACCAATGCAATCATGAACTAAGATTTGGTCCAATCACAGAAGAGAGAATAATAACAGCTACTGAAGCAGACTTATGTTTCCATCATCTGCGTTTAACTGCCAGTGGTGTCTACAAACTGCCAAAATCAGGCTTCATCTTTCATCGTCGCTCGAAGGTTTTCGACACGGTGGTTTCTGCTAATGCGCATTTTGTTGTGTATCGTTCTGGACAAGAGCGTTTGCCAAGTGGCCATAATACAATGTAATGTACTGTAATGTAATTTAACAATTGAGGGTCATTTCCTGGTCTAGTTCTGAGGCATCGCTCACCAGCTTCACTGAGTTAGGCACCAGTATAGATCATTTAAACCCTGCTTTAAATGCAACTCAAAGGGTTAGTCCAGAATTTTTTTTTCTCTTTAGCTAGAAAATGTGCACTCAGTATGTGTGAAGTTAGTGTGCTGCCTGTACTCGAGAGAAATACTCCATGAACCAATCAGGAGGAGGTTACGGGACGAACGACTCAGCGGCAGAACTACAGACTCGAGCCTTGAGCTGTGCATTACTGCAGCACCACAGACCTGCTCACCAAAGCACGTCACTCCAAGTTAAGAGGTAACATCACAGTGACGTGCTCCATAATCTATCAAGAGCTCTGAAAAACCCCCCTCAAGCCCCCCCAGGATGAGGTGCACTCCCACACACACACACACACACACACACACACACACACACACACACACACACACGCACACACACACACACACACACACACATTATTGCCTCCTTCGTGCCATCTTACCTGTATGTCCAATGGACGAGCACCAAAGCCTACTCAGGTCATTGATCTATTTTAATTACACTCGCCCTAATGTTTCAAGACATAACTCAGGTATTGCATTTTCTACAGGAACATACGGCACTAGATTCTGAGACAGTCGGGCTGTAGGTGAGTGGAGACGGGGTGATATTTCAGTAAAGCACATTACAGATCCCGGCGATTGTCTTCGCTACACGGTTCAACTAATCTTTGTGAGACAGTACCAGGGAATGATGGATTGTACTATAAAATGTCCGTGTGTGTGTGTGTGTGTGGCTTTCGGGGAACGATTGTGTGTGTGTGTGCGTGTGTGTGTGTTTGTATGAGCAAGTGCATGTGTTGCATGCGTGTGGGTACTTCTGTATGTGAACGGGATCGTGTGTGTGTGTAGGGGGGGGGACATTCAGAGGTCAATCGTGTGTGTGAGCAAGTGCATGCATATTGTCTGTGCGTGGGCGCTTGCATGAGATCATGTATGTTATTGTGTAGGCTTGGCTGTGTTTGTTTGGTTTTGACCGCGACCTGACAACTTATCTTAGATGCTTAATGTCAGTTCTCCAGGAATGACTGAGGGATAGCTGTATCTCCAAAGAATAAAACCAAATTAGAGGAAATTCAGCCGCCCACTCACAAAGACCCACAATTCCTCCGGTCAAATTAGTCAATGTCCAACAACTCCCTCCCCCCAACTCCACGCATTCCAGCTCGAGTAAATAAATAATAAATAACGGCACTTAAGGGGTGACGCTTTAATGACAGTGCGTGGGCGAGCATCGGTGAGTGCGCTCGCATGTTTTCTTCTTAAACACGAAGTGACGGATTCAGCGGCAGGAGAAGATGCAGCTGTCACATCCGTGACCTTTTCCTCCTTCCTGAATACATTCAAGCGCAGCAGGCCTGTATCATAGCATCTTTGTTTTATTCATTTTTACGTTCGCTTGTCGAGACTCGTTTCTTTGGGATCTTATCTCTCTTCATTCCTGCTCAGTGTCGCTGAACTCTTATCACTATCAGCAACAAGTAGCAGCTGATACGTCTACATAAGGACGTTCAGATAAGAACCCTAAAGCACATTCAGGACTTTTGCACCTTAAATTTTAAAAACTCGCCGTTTGCATTTTTGTGAATCTCAATCTGTGTCCGGCTCACAATTCGCACGAATGAACGGGCGCCGAAATTCCGAGTTTCCTCACAACCCAGAATAATAAATGGGTCGGCGCGAGAAACAAAAACTGCCGCGTTAAATATTCATACAGTCGAGCAGAGTTATTACTAGAACAAAATCGGATTACATTAAATATTGAACAACAGCCCTTTGTTTGCTGCCTGCGCAGCCTGGAGCCGCCGTGTTCTTTAAAGCCGCTCGCTCCCGTTCGCCAGCTGTGAAATCTGTTCAGCGCGAACGCTCAGCCGAGTCAAACATCCCAAACGCACTGACGTCACACGTGAGCTTGAAAACACATTCAGCTGTTTAGATTTCGAAGCAGATTTGAGACGCCGCACACGTCAGGAGAAGAGCCTCTCCAACTGCATCTCAGGCAATAATCGCTGCGAACAGGCGAGAGATAAGATCGAAAACCTCAAGAACACATCAGGGGGCCGCCAAGCTGTCAGGGAATTACAGTCCCATTACATTTTGGGTTGTGACTCTACAACTAAATAAGTAAAAATCAAGCATGATATGTCATATTCAAGGTATTAACTTGTTCTTTAATATTATTAAGTGAAAATATATTTTTTGAGAAATTTTCCACAACGAAACAAGCAAAAACTACTCTGTCACGGAATTACACTAAATTGACGTGGTTTTTTTAATGTTGTGTTTAACTATCCAGAAAGTGATGTTCCTATCCTAGTTAAGTTATGAAACTTCAATATGTTTATATTTAAGGTGTTTTTTGTTAATACTGTAAGTTATAGAAACAAATTTTGACTTTAACCCTGCTTTGTGGGCAAGAAATTTCAAAAAGTCAATGTCACGGAATTACAAGAGTCAAATTATCACGCAATGACAACAATAGTATTAATTCGTTTCAATGTATTTATTTCAATATATTATACACATATACATAATTATTTACATTTTTAAAGTTTAGCAATATATTACAATGAGTTTTCCACTTATAATGACCAATCATAATACATACTTCAAAAATTTTTTTTTATCTCCATGTCAACATTGGCTTGGCGGCCCCCATCAGCAACTCATGCGGGGTTTAAATCTACAGCATTTTTTTTCTCCAAACGCACGCAACACGCCTGTATTAACGACCTTTCATCCCGAGTAGCGAGCAGGGTCTAATTAACCTTGGTGACAGCGCTTATATTAACCTTTAAAATACGGGCTAACATGAAGGCAAAGCTTCCAGACCCCGGGGGTAGATTAATTACACTCCACACTGAATCATCCTCACTCACCGCGAGTGATTTGTAGCCTACCTGCTGACAGCACGCCAGCCAGTAGGCACCCGTGTACCGATGGCCTCTTTCTCCAACCCATTTAAAGTGTGACATTACAAATACGTGACAGGAATGTCCAGACTCTAAACTGACACAATCACTACAGGTGATCAAAGGAATCGAGTTCCAGAACACTGGCTTAAATTTTGGAACCCTATCTGGGAAAAAATAAATAAATAAATAAATAAATATAAATAAATAAATAAATAAATAAATAAAATAGGACCAAGGATCCTGTAGTCCAACGGCCAAACACGACATATTTATAACAAAGAACATTTTCAGTAACAAATTGCTATTTCCAAGGTCAAAGCATCATGGTACCAATATCAGTACTTTCAACACAAATGGATAATACCGTCGATATGAGTAAAGATTCCCATTTGTTAAATGACAGATTTTGTAAGGCCACCATTTTCCAACTGAAAGAAATAAGAAATTGTAATTATGAATGTGATGAAGAGGATGACTACAACATAAATGAAGAAAAATTTAAAAAAATTCAAAAAGCAACATTTTCGAATTTGTTGAACAAACTGAGTAGGCCTCGTCTCCAGGATGCTCAAATATGCTCAAATAATGACAAATATGAAGTCATTCTGGCTGACGGTCTCTGAGAAGAAGAATTTTGAAAATATCCCCGAAGTGACCAAGCAGGGTTTCCGCTAAATGTCATTGATCGTGGCGCACCGCCACGCCTATGTAAGATGACTTTACATAAACTCTAAAAATCCTACGGACAATCAGGTGTCTCCAGTTCTCCTTGTTAAGTTAAAATGAGCGCTAATAATTCTTTCCCAGTTGTCAGTCATTTTGCTTGATGAACACGTTTTCCAATGAATAAAAATTGCCCATCAGCAGTAAAACACGCTGCTTTCTTCTAATGCAATGTGCGCAACGATTAGAGAAAAAATATTTTGTTCACTTTTCAAAAGGATAAACGACGATGTTAACTTCTGTGTTTGCTGTGAGCACATCCTGCTGTACCTAATTGTATCGTCATGATTATTTAATTCCAATTCCGGAGTCCGGAGTCATAATCGGTTTTCATATTATATGTGAAATCCACCGTTATGCACATGAAACTAATAAACTTCCGTGCACATAGACTTCAATTATTACACCGCCTACGTGCTGATTAATGAAAAATGGCCACACCTGGTAATGTTGAGTTTTGATCCGACGCTGAAGCCCCCCGCCACAGTTTCAAAAAATCCTGGAGGAAACCCTACCAAGGGTTTGACTTTCAAGGTCATTCAAGGTCAGAGGTCATGTTACCAAGTATAAGCCCTCATTATGTACAAACTCGGCAGACCTTGACACAAGGATGTTCCAATAACAAATATTACTTCATTCTGGCTAATGATTTTGGAGAAGAAGATTCTTGAAAAAATGATGACTAACAAACAGACGGATGACGCCAATAGTCCATCGGCCCTTCAGGCGCCGTTGGACTAACGAGAAGGTACTTGGAGAGCACACAACCTCTGCCGTTGTGACATTTCTTGGCGAAGGAAAACGATTCGCATTTATCTCAGCATATTGTACAAAGAAGTGAATTAACAAGTCTGATGTGGTTCTTTGTGTCATGTGACCCAGGTGCTCGACAGTGTTTTCCTTAGACGCGAAGAAATTCTTTTGGATGCTGGATGAGGAATATTCCTCGGAACTTACTTCACCAAAACGTACTTTAACTTTTACCATAGCACAGTATTTGAAAACACACAAAATTTCATTGACACCCATCAAGAACTTTCTGAGATATCCCATTAACTGACGAAAAGAACGAATGAAGAAATAAAAGGTGCAGATGAAATAAATATCGTCTAATGTTCATTAAAGATGGGAAATGTCAGATAAATATCTGAAAAAAGGTACTGCATGATGAACAGAAGGATGGGAAACGCAGGGAGAACATGATCAGTGTGTTGTTATACTGCACTGCGACTGAGCGAAGGTTACAGGCCCAACATCCCTCATGCCTGGAGTATCACTGTCCAAGAAGCCATCGAACATCAAATACTGCCAAATAAAAATGAAAGTCAACCTTCGTAGGCCCGTCCATTTCTTTTCAAAAGTGGTTGCCAACAAACTGAATTAAAAGCACATTAAAATTGCTCGAGTGTAACTGTTTGCCGCAAGCATATCCACACCAGGTCGGGAATTTAGTTTAAAAAAAAATTGGAAAAAGATAAACAATTAGACCTTTTACGCCATCAGACAGGGTGGCACCATTCCGGTATCTGAATGCTGCCCGACACTTCTGGGGAATTCAGACCCGTATCAGCACATCAGTGACGGGAAAAACCCAGTCAGAGGTGCGCAGTAAATTTTGCGAGGGGGGGGGGGGGGCGCCGTGGCGCTGCGTGGGGACTTCGCTCCATTTTGCAGGACCTCGGTGAGCAGATAACAGTCCATTCTCCGCCAGCTAACAGCGGCCCTCCACCTGGGGTCCCTTAACACCGGGCAGATAGCATGTGTCAGAGCAGGGGGGCTGGAGATTTGTGACGCCATTATTATCCCAGGCAAGAGTTTCTCTCTCTCTCTCTCTCTCTCTCCCGACGTTCCGCCGCTCCAGGTACTTTTCCTTTTTTTTTGTTCCCAGCAAAATTTATTGGGATGTACCGCCGTCAGCGACTGCGCTTCAGCAACAGGGCTCTGGAGTCGAGAACCTCTCTTCATAAACCTGGGGTGGCGAAGGACCTGCCGCTGAAGCCACCATTCCATACGCGGCCAGCCTTCCGGATCCTTCTGTTAACCCCAGCCCAGACCGACAGTGGGATTACACAAAATTCCAGAATTGGTCAGAATTCCCAGCCCCTGCGGTAAGGGGGGGTAATTGTCCAGGAAAAAAATTAGTCTTTTCCAGTTAATCTTATATCACCGACTCCAGAAACAAACCCCCCTTTTTTAAATGTCATGCGATACAGGCCATTTAACAGGAGCCCACATCTGCAGGGCACATCAGCGCCGTTACAGATTCACCCGTGGCCACAGTGGATAGCAGGCAGCCGCCATGGGCTTAAATGCAACACTGAGCAATGACAATGTCAGGAATATATAACAGCTAGTTTGTACACCAGTCAGATACCAGCAGTATTTGTGATACACATCTGACACACAGACACACACACACACACGAACGCAAACACTCCCACATGAAGTGGAAGGACATTTTAAACTACACACAAACGTACACAGTTACAGATGAACGAAGTCGCACAGGAATGTCTCAACAGCCTTCCCCTAATCTTAACAACAAGCAGCGTATGCCTTACCCAAATCCTCACCCTAACCTTGACCTATCCCTAATTCTAACCTTACCCCTAACCTTAACTAATGAGTCACAATTTGCCATTGTTTGCCATTGTCGTTGCCAGGACATGCAGAAATGTCCTCACTTCCCAAAAATGTCCCCACTGTGTAGGAAAAAAAAAAGTTTTCTGGTTTTCACTTTGAAGCAAGTACAAGAGCACACACACAGACACACACACGGTGCATACGCACGCAGGCACACGACTGACACGAACTGAACATCAGCCAATCCCATCATTGCAAGCAACTGCTCTTCTGCCCAATCCAGGGCTTCACATGAGAAAATATTCCCATCACAGTCAGGGACAGGGGGGCGGGGAACCCATGACTAACATTCAATAAAAACTCCACCATCAGTTCATTTGCTACTCAATTAAGGGAATTCCCAAAAATGTAATTTTAGAACACGATTGCTACAGGGACCGCACAGAAAAAGACCATCAACGGACTAAATTTGCGCAGTAAAAAATGAAAAAAAAAAAAAACACAATTGAAGGAGGTCTTAAAAATCCCCAAATTCCTTCTGCTGCTGAAACCCTTTGATCGTCACCCAAAGCAGCTTCTTCTTCTCCTAAAAAGACGGGTGGGGGGGGAGCATTTTGAACCACGGTGCAGCGGAGGCCTTTTGCGTGACTAGGCGCTGATAAAGAGAGGTGAAAACGACTGCTGCATTACTTTACATCCCATTTACAAACGCTTAAAGGCCCGGCGAGACGCGGCGCTCGGATCCAGCGGGCTAAAGGTGGGATTAACGATTTTATATCCATCTCCGCCCTGGAAGGCAGGAGCGGACGGCCAGCGGTTCCATCGGCACATTTCCATATTTAATCCATAAAAAGAGCGAAGCGGCAGACCGGTGGCCAGGGCTCCCGTTAGCAGGTGCGCCGAACGGCGACACAGAGGCCCAGATTAATTATAACGCCGAACCTCCTTCATCCTTCAACTGCCAGCAAATGAAAAAAACAAATCGATAGAGGAGTTAGCCTTCCTTTTTCCACCCCCTAACATCACCATCCTATAATGTCTGCAATTGATTTTTCTTAAAGAACAGAAATGCTCACTTAAATTAACGGGTGATGAGAACGGTTACGACAGGACTGTGGAGCACACGAAGTGTCAGTTTCTCAGCTGAATTCCCACGCAGGCTGAAAGGTCTGTGCTAGCACCAGATTCAAAGCGTTTTATGCGAAAAAGCAAAACCGCAGAAGAAGAAAAACACTTTGAATTCCTTCTCTTGACTGTTCTGAGGTCAGTACAACTTCAGTGTTCTAACCAGGCTGGAACTCAAAATGACTTGTGAACCAGGGCTCCTTAAATATGGCCCTTGATTCCAAATCCAGCTCTTGCTTTCTCATAGGCAATGAAGTGAACAAATATTGCCACTGATTGGCAAGACTGACTTCACACCTGACTCCAAGGTACTGGGATAATTAGCAGTTTTCGGTCCTCGAAGACCATGATTTGGGGAGCCCTGACAAACTACTTTGGACATGAATATGAATGGGTCCCATGATTGTGTGCGGAGGTCCACATTGCCAACAGATCATCAATCGCAGCCTGATTGAAGCATAATCCAAGTGTTATCCTCCAAGAAGTGTAAGATCTAAATCCAAAGAATATTCCGACACACTACTTTGTTCCAACCGCTGGGGTTTGTCACGTCCCCCAGTTCTGCCCACAGACAGGAGGTGGAAGTCATCACTGAGAGCAGCTCTCAGTTGATCTGGACAAACCCCGCTAGCGGGATAGATAAATTTTTGAGAAATTGAGAGAAAACTTGTGGATAATGGAAGTAAGTGGTTAGAAATTAAATGCTAATAATAGTGGTGGTTCTGTACACTTTCTCTGGATAAAATGTCTAGGAAAAACCGAGCGAGTAGGTCCAAGAATGGGTCGAAATACACTGCCCGGCCAAAAAAAAAAGTCACCGTTTGGAAATTATTGAAAAAATTCTATAATTGGATAATTATTGCGGTTATTAATATGTTTCAGCTGGCAATAATCATTTTAATCCTGAATGATGAAGCACGTCACTAGTTATTTCTTAAAAAAATCATGTCGGAAGACACATCCTTTGATGGTGGAAAAGATGTTACATAATTTCAGAACGGGCGAGTTATTGGCCTGTATTTAGCAAAGAAAACCATGAAAGACAAAAATAAGTATGAGGAATCATTTTCACAAACAAATTTGCCACCACAAATTCCTGACCTTAAACGCATTAAAAGTTACTGGGATATGCACAAGAAAGACCACCGAGTGGTTCAACCACTATGTCGAGAAGACAAGATCTCAGCCAAAAATTATGGCATTTCTGATCGAAAATAAATGTTCTGGCATTGCATATAGTTGTCAAAACAATGGCAAGAGGAATATGCACTGTAATCAAAGCTACAGGGGTTCCAACTAAATATTTGAGTCTGCCACTTTTTTTTTGGCCGGGCAGTGTAATTTTCCTCAAAAAACTTGCGAGGTTTTTCTCCAGATCAGGGCAGAATTGGCTGGGGTTCAGAGCTCGGAGACAGAAGGCAGGACTTAGTGACCCCAGTACTTTACCCCCTGTAATCCGAGCGGTGCGGGTAATTGGTTTTAGGCGAGTCACTCTCATTCATTGATGCGTGAGAGGAGGGGGATGGGAGGGCTTCTGCCCTTCGTAACCCAAGACCCCCCCCCCCAACGTCTCTTCCAACGGGGGGGGGGGGAGGGGGGGGGAATCCAGCCAGGAGGAGTTAAAGGAGAACAGGAGCAACATCAGAGTTAAAGCGTAACTCCAGCCTTACACGCGATTGGCTGTATTTTGGGCACCTCTGCCCAAACTTACTATTGCCATTCAGAGGATATTACACCAAGGGCATAACAGATAGTTACTGAAGGGGGTGGGGTGGGGGGGGGTACAGAACAACTGAAAGACTTCTGTCTGCGAGAATACAGTGTTTTTGTTTTTGATGTCGTGTATCACAGCACATTAAGTGGGGGACGGAATCGCATGATTTCAATACGGGGGGGCATCTCCCTCCATCTCCGTTAGATTTGGTATGGTGAGGATTTGAAATTTGAAAGCCATGAATAATAAACCTCGCTCATAATTAAAATGAACTGAGACCTGCCCACAAATTCGTGCGGCTGTAGGAAATGCTAAAGGCCTTTCCCTTTATTCCACATAAAAATATTTGGGTTGGGTTTTGTGATGACTTAAGCGGCCAGGGTGTCGTGAGTTTAATTTCCTAAATAATTAACAACATTCTTATTTTCAACCCCAAAATTTTAGTTATTCGGAAGGTCTTAAAACAGACAGAAAGTCTTACATTTATGTTTTTGTAATATATGGTCACACATTTCCAAAAACGGCCATTTTAATGAGGACGTGTAGACTGACTGATCATGCTGAAAAAGCTCAGCCATGTTTGACATGGAATCGTTAGCTGTATGTACAGCGTCACTGAAGCAGCTCCCTTCGCGTTCGGAGTGATGGATCCCCTTTCCGGCCAATAAACCCACGGTAAGTGAGTGCGCGCCATCGCTCCTCAGCTCGATGAAGACGAGGCAGAATGAAAGGCGATAAGCGACCGATGGCCCGAGAGTCTCTAAGTAATGAGGCTCCCGGCAATGACGCCGCAGGTGACCCTGTCGCTCGCGGTCCCCGGTTCTGCACCGACGCCCCGAAAAGAGCCGAGGGCTCGAAGGCATTACCCGCATCGTTAGCCGCTTATCTCCGCGCGGCGCGGTAATCCCGCGTCCCCCAGAACGCTTTGGATCGCAGATGGCGCCTCAGATATCGGCACGAGCCTCGACGGAGGGCGAATGCGAAGGAGAGAGGAGGCTCGGTTTACATCGATTACCATCACATCCGCCCGAAGGCGGCTCTTCACAGGCAAATGCTGACAGCGAGAGCAAAACGCTCAGCCTCCCTTACGCTTTTGTTCACAGACAAAAAAAAAACGACAACAAAGAACTAATTGAGGCAGCTTCATACAAAAGCTGGAGAAAAATGACTGAAAAATGTGTATTTCAATATGAAAACAGTGAAATAAAAAAGGAAAACTATCTGCTCTCTCCCTGTCAATAACTCCTCAGTATTCTTCCTCCTTCAGTTGTAAAAAAACAAACATTAATTTTCTGCACCTTTCTCCGTTCATTTAAGTGATGATGTCGGATTATTCGCCCGGAATTAAACCAGTCATTTGGACCCAGTCCACAAGCGCTCGGGAACTTCATGAATATTCATAGGCCGGCGAAAGATATCTCCAGCCAGCCGACAGCGGAATATAAACTACCAGTCAAATGCAAGACAGATGGCCAGCTGCAGCCAATCACGGAGCGGGAAAGAGTGGGGTGAAATCTTCGTAAGATCAAAGCCATCTGAAGTTCACTTCCTCCACAAGTCCTACCTCAGCCGGACTGTGTGTGTGTGCGCGCTTCTGCCCGCAGGGTCAAAGTGTGTGTGCGTACGAGAGTGTGTTTCTCTGAGCGTGTACAGGCAGGTGATTGGCTCTGCTGGGAGCTGAGGGTTAATTGTGTGTCACTGCTTAATCGGCCTATTGGGGCCAGGAGTGGGAGGTGTGCAAAAGTCTGCTTCGAGAAACAGGGTCATCCATGCGAGTCCCAGTATTCCCAGTCAACTCCAGTCCAGAGCCCACGGTCACCAGAGAGCTCCGCAGTTCTCCAAAACGAAACATCGCTCTGACCTCGGCACGCTCCTCCATCCTTCAACCAGAGTCCCTCTTTACCCCACGGCAAAATGTGAAAATAAGCTTCAGCCTCCATTTTAGTCTTAGAATTTTAAAGTCTATAATCATCCATATTTTATTTTGATAACAAAGAATAATCTGACTGAGAAGAGACCAGGGCACTGTGGTGATCTTTCACATCCAGAGAAGGAAAAAAAGAGGAGTAAAAAATAGGATGGAGAGAAGGCAGGCGGAGAAAGGCAATACCTTTCCCTGATGAGGGCCACACGAAAGGTGCAATTATGCTAAGCGCCAAGTCGTGTTTACGCTGCGAAGGCTGGCTGTAATTTACAAGCAGTGCAGCGGGGCGCCGGCAAATTAAAGCATTACGACTGCAGGATGAGAACTCCCCAAACAATCCATCAGGAGTCCGTCATTACACTCCGCACCGCCATCCCCTTCGCAGGAGAAAACTACAACATTCCCCTTCGCCGTCCTCATCCTCATCGGGGGCTGGAGAAAACATAAACCTGCACGCTGACAACAGCAACAGGCTCTGTGAGATACATTTATCCCCCTGAGCTGAGACCTATATGAACACACTTGCACAAACGCACACACACACACGCGCCGCACACTTATATATATATATTATATATATATATATATTCACCGACGAATGCACATGTATGCAAGCACAGAAACATGCATGCACACACACTCACTCACACACACAGGCGCAAAATCGTATTACCCCCAAGCTGTGGGCTCTACAGACACACACACAAACATACATACACGAAAACAAACTCATTTTTTTGAGCTGCATGGTATTAGCCCATCGCATGATGACGTGCGGGCCGGGTATTATTGGATTGAAGTGGGGTCTCGTTGTCTCACTTTGCACTTAACCACACCTAGTGTAGTAGATCAGCTGATTAAAATTTGGCTGAATCTATGAAGTCGCAGCAAACTGAATACGCAACAACGCGCCGCACGGTCCTTAACAATACTGCATGTCGCTAGTGTCAGCTTCCTTGCTAACCTTGCTAGCTGGCGCTTTAAAATTATATGCGATTCAGTCAAAACCTTAAGCCGCCATGGTTTTCATGTAGCTCCATAGCTAACTGGCTGTTGCAGATGCGAAATAAAGATACGCGCAAGTAACGCTGATGCAGCACGAAGCTAGAAACATAAAGCAAACTTCGTCAGCAAAACTATTGGTGAACTCAGGCCTTTATAAGACTTTGCCTGAATCACTAATAATTTTAACAAAATAATAGATAGATGATAGAAGCAACATGCAGTCCAGCTTGTTCAAGACTGTGCGATGCGGTGCGTTGTTGCGTAATCATGCAGTATGCTGCGACTTCAAGGATTCAGCCAAATGTTAATCAGTTCATCGACTACTCTTTACGTGGTGAAGCACAAAGCAAGACAACGAGAACCAACTTCAATCCCGTAATGCCTAGCGTGCACGTCATCATGCAATGGGTTAACTCCCGGAGCTATGTGCTCTACGAACACACACACTCACACACAAATACGAACAAACACACATTCTCATCCACAAAAACATGAATACATATACACACACGCACACGAACACAGAACAAAAACTAATCGGAAAATCAGCAATGTGATAAATCTATATTCAGAAATGTCAGCAGATGCACCCCCAGTTCGACACAGCCCTGGTCTTGGGCCTGGCGTCCATCAGAGGTCCTTGAGATAAGATATAGCAGCCAGTCACCCCCAATAAAAACATAACCCCACCCCCACTAAAGTTAAATTTCACAACCAAAATCCAAGGACTGAGACATAAAACAGGGCCCACGCGGCACTTCACAGCCTATATCCCAGGACACTAACCATCAGGAGCTCAGCACAAACACAGCTGCTGTCGCGGACAACAGCGGAAACGCCAACTGCACGTCCGCTAAGCGCACAGCAGGAGAAGGAGGAGGAGTCACCACAGAAGAAGAATCTGCAACTTCTTCACGCTCGGAAGCCGAACCGTCGCCGGAGTAACGAAAGGACAACAGCGAAGCACCAACTTGAAAAAAGCAGCAGTGTAATTTCAGTTCAATTTTAATTGTGTGGTGCTTTTTACAGAAAGACCTTCAAAAAGACGCATTAAAGGGTAGCTGTACAGAATGTGTCCAGCCTTAGTCCCCAAAATGGCAAATGAGATAAAGCATAACCCTTCAGCCCGATGTCGAAGTTCTTGTAGACGCCCACCCGCCTGCCGCCCAACCGCACGAAGGATAGCAATACCCCATCAGCCTTGAGGGCCGAGGGGTAAAAACTTGTAGTGAGAAAAATCTTCTAACAGCGGTGAGAATAAACTCCCCCGCGGGAAAAATCTCAGGAGGAACCGGGCGATAGAGCGGGGGAGGGGGTGCTCGATGTCCACAGGGTAGGTCCTAAAGGCGCACCACACCACACGGTGTCCGTTTCTGATCTGACTCCACCGAGAAAGGAAGGCGGTCTCTCGTGTTACACATCCATCCCGGAATCGATAAAGTTTGGAGATGTTTGGAGTGTTCCTTTCAGAATGTATTTACATTATACGCCAACGCTGCAGCAGCAGTGAGTTATCCTCGCAAACTGGTCATTATCCAGTGTCTCAGAGGCGGAGTACGGAGAGCTCTGTACACCTACTGATTACACGGTGCGATAACCACAGTTCCACACACACTCCTGGGCCAAAAAATGGCTAAATACGAAGCGTTTAATGGGGCTAAAAACAAATCAATGGTCAGGGAATAAGCAAGAATGACACTTATAGGAAAGTAACGTCGCATGGAAGAGATTCTCTTTTCCTCTTGACGTCTTCACATAGGTAAACATACAGACAGAAATAAGTCTTGAAAAAAATCATATGGTTAGAAAACAGCGTTTCGGCTGCGGGAAGCTGCCTTCCTGCTATATTCTCTGGTTCTCCAAGTCATGAAATAACTTTTCCCCGTAAAGCAGCTCAGTCACAGGGCGAGGCAGTTCCCCGGTTTGTCCCCCAAACACTTCGCTGCAGCAGAAGTCAGTGAAGAGATGGTGGCACAGTAGGTCTCAGGAGTGCACAAGTTTAATTGTTGCTAATTTTCTCACCAATGACTGTTGTTAAGACCACTAGAAGCTTACGATTTTGCCATTTTGGGCTTGGCCCACATTTTTTGCCCCCCTGTCTCTCCCTCTCTCTCGCTCCCCAAATTTTATCTCTCCCCCAGCAGTATGAAGCGGAAAACCCTCTATAAACAAAAAAGGAGCGATAATGCATTGTTTGTAGCGCAGCTCCAATATGAGCAACGGCGCTACGCATTAACAAAGCGCATTTCCCAGGGTGAGAGTGAAAATAAATAAAAATTCCAGTTAAATCCTGTGAAATGAGACCTCTCAACCCGACGCGAAAGCGCAGCATCAGTCAATGGTGCTTAACGAGAGACGAATGACATTAAGCATACAGCGCTGCTCTCTTTAAAAAACGAGAGCCCTCGACAGGACGAAATGATTGGGTTTCTGTAAAGTTAAGTACTGGGTGACATTCACAGCTCTAATACGTATAAATCTCGGTGAGTGGAAACCAGCTGGATCTGGTGTGTGTTTGTGTTTGTGTGTGTGTGTGTGTGTGTGTGTGTGTGTGTACAGCCTGATTGTTGAGCAAAGCACGGTGTGCAAATGCGACTGAGACTGACGAGGACCGTCGTGAGGACACGGGACGTATTACACTGAATAAACACTGTCCCAGGAGTGCGTTTACGGGGCTCGCAGTGCAGGGAAAACACACACACACACTCACAGTCGCACTCTCTCGCACCGTTTGGTGCCAATGGCATGAGTCACCGTGACTGAGGTTCGTTTTCATCTCCCGTGATGGAGGAGAGAGAAAATGGCTGCCTGACTTGTGCTCCCTGTGAGAAGGAGACCACACCCCCGTCCCCGGAGCCCCGCCCTCAGGCTCTCACCACAGAACCTGACCCCGGCTGACCATGGCAGTCCAGTCCACATATCTTATTTCTCTTCTCCTGAAACTCCCACCATCCATCTCTCTCCCTCTCAAAAAAGGGGAAGATCTGTGTTTATTTATATTTTTTACTGTGATTACGGGGCGTTTTATGTAAAGGAGTCTGTGTTAAATTTTCCGTGTGCTTATTTTGAAGTGTAAATGAAAAATTGGACCATTAAAAGAACTCATTAAAGTTAAAAGCGCTCTCCATCTCTATCTCTCTCTCTCTCTCTCTCCATTCATTGGTGTTGTGTCGCTTTACCCTCCTTTTCTCCTCCTTCCAGATTCCCTCCATCGCCCTCTACCACTCTCTTTCCATCCATCCTCTCTTGACCTCTACATCCTCCATCCTTCTCCTTCCATTCGCTTCTCTTGGTCTCAAATCCTCTCACCCCTCGATTCTCTCTCTCTCTCTCTCGCTCTCTAGATCCACTCTCTTTCACTCCCTCCATCTCCTGAATCTCCACCCTACCTCCATCCGTCTCCGTCGCTTCTGCTTTCCATCACCTTTGAATCGAAGCTCGTACTTCTTACAATCCGTCGTTTCGCTCGCTGAGTGTAATTGTCATGGAAAGGAAAACCTCAAACCGAATCGAGACATGACACCGCACCATTCCGCAAAACATGAAGAAGGAATAATATTGAAACGTGATTAAAAAACAGACTACCGGCTTACTTCTCTTCTGCGAGTGGAAATTCTGCACAGAGAACCTGTAGCGATGCCTTCGCTGCGTTAGACGCTTGTGTCAGAGTTGCTCCACATGTTTCTGGAAAACACACCTCACGGCCACAGGGGGAAACATCAGGTAAAACATGATTTCCTGTCAAAACTGCCACTTCACTTAAAGCAATTAAGAGCGACTGAGAAACAGCGACATACGGAACCCACAGCTGCCTCCCCGCCAACAGTCCAGCTCTCCGTCAAACCTTTCAGTGGCTTGCTCAGCTTCTTTATTTACTTTATAAAACAGGCAGAGGGAGTGATGTCACGTCTAACACACAGCTCTCCGCAGTCCTGAGACCACACACTGGAAAGGGCTGTTTTAACAAGAGCTTCAGTCGGGTGATGAGATTTCAGATCCTTAAGTGCTGTGTTCAGTCACCTAACTCACAACCCTTCAGTCATAAAGCACTTCTGTGAATGACCACAGACCTCACGGTGTACACACACACACACACACACACACACACACACATGCACGCATACACAAACACACACACATACACACACATACACACATGCATACACACACACACACATACGCACGCATACACAAACATGCACACATGTACACATACACACACACATACATGCATACACACACACACTCGCACGTACACCAACACACATGCACACACGCACGCATGCATACATACATGAACACACAAACACGTGTGTACACGTACACATGCATACATACATAGACACACACACTCGCACATACAAAACACATGCGTGCACGCAAGCATGCATACATACATGAACACATACAAACATACACAAACACGTGCACACGCACACATGCATACATACCTAAACACACGCACACACACACACACACAGTCACAGTGCTCTCCAAAAGCCCATTAACCACAGCGCAGGTTCTGACCTCAGGCCCAAATCCCATAAACCACATCCCAGTCTCTTAACAGCACAAAACCCCACAGAAACATCGTTTTATTAATGAGTCAGTCCTCAGCCAATTATAAAAAGCAAAAGAAAGATAACCGAGTTATCGTCATCATTTTTATGAACCACTGCCAAAGCCCTTCCTGACTTCTGTTTGCACAATATCTAGAAAAATCGCAGCAATAAAAATCAAGAACACATTTCCCAGAAATTCCTCCCTTCCCCACTTCCCCCTCCCACGGCTTTTTTCGGTAATCGACTTTTTTTTTTTTTTTTTTTACTCCTCGACTGGCCACTATCCCAAAAGGCTTTTCCAGCGTGAAGTTAGAGCCGCGCTAATAACCGCACTGAGTTTCTCCTCCGGAGAGATGCGCAGCTGCAGAGGATCTCGGCATCAAATTTAATTCCGCGGAGAGCCGCGTCGTGCCGGGGTGTCAAAAGCGGGATTTTTGCTGCGGTTGCCCGAACAGGATAACCACTGGAGTCGAGCAATTCTCGAAGGGACGAAGCGTCGTGCGCCCACATGATGAATTGCAAACCGCTCAGGCTGTCACCTGCCAGAACTTTTCTTTTTACTTTTTTCTCATCTTGAATCCGTACAGGACGGAAAGGGGGCGGGAGGGGGGCGCGCAAAACCGTCAAGGCCTCCTTATCAGTGCGGCGCGGCCCAGTCATAAACTCTCAGGACCCCCAGCGGAGGAGTCTGACAGCCGAGTCAGGACGCACCGTCCTCCCGTCAGTCATCGCACCTCTCTCCTCCCTCTCTCCCTCTCCCTGTTCGCCCTTTCTCCTTCCCTCTCCCCCTCCACTCCCTTACAGTCACTCCTGCTCCCTCCCTCCTTCCCCCGTCCAACCATTCGTCTCTCTCTCTTTCCTTTTCACTCACCCCTAACTCTCTCTCTCTCTCTTTCCCTCTCCTGATGCGGTCCAGATACCTTCAGCGACACTCAAACCAGAAAGTGCTGCCATCAATCAAACGGCCCCGCCAATTATCTCTCTCAGAGCAGACAATATGACCCAAAATCTCTTTCCACGGCGCCCTTTTTAAAGTCTCCGCTGAACAGGGCTTTACCACAAGTCACGATGAAGAGGGGTGTCCAGTTTCATGAGCCCACCTATGAGCCGGGCTGTACCATAGGCCACAATACAGAGGGGTGCTCTCTTTTACAAGTCCACATGTGAACAGGGCTGTACCACAAGCCACAATGGACGGGGGTGCTCTATTTTATGAGTCCACATACGAACAGGGCTAAACCATGAGTCACAATGGAGCGGGGTGCTCTCTTTTACAGAGCTGGACCATACAACTGAGAAAAGGGTCTGTCTCAGATAGAGTTTCAGTCTCATTACACAACAAAAATCTCACTTTTCTTTGTTAAAATGAAAAATATTAAGTTACAGTATGTTTGACACACACACACACACACACATGGAAATATAGACACATACATACACGGGTACAGATACGCACACGTACACACTGAAATATACACTCACACACACACATGGACGCATGCACATACACACACACAAAAACACAGACATGCACACACACACACACACACACATATGCAAACAGACACAAGTAAACACAAACATTCAGTCATGCACACACACAAGCATGCACAAACACAGAAACACACAAAAACATACTCAAACGCTCACTCACACACTCTTGCATATAAACATACACAAACCCATATGAATATGCAAATACACAAGTCACAAACACACAAAAGACAAAACCAGGCATCTCGTTATCCCCCTGCCTGTCCCATATTTCCCATAGGAAGAAAAATAAGCAAACAAAAAATACAACCAGGATTCAGACGGGGGATTTATCACCACACCTGGCAACCCACAGGCTGGAACAGCCCCTCACCCCACCCAACACCCCCACGCTGAACAATCAGTGCCCCTCTGACACCCCATTACCCACAGGACCCATCTGAGGCTCGGCGAGCCCGGGGTTTCGCGATAAGGGGGCGCGCAGTCCGGTTCTGCGGGCGAGCAGCTGCTCCTCACAGCCGCAATCAACGCTCCTGCGGCGACAGTCTTCGATTCATTATTACACCTTCATTCGCATGCAAATAACACTCATATCACTCCCATCAACCGCCTGTTCCCACTCTCTCACCCCCCCGACCTCTCTCTGACTCCCTCCCTCTCCCCCGGGAGGGTAAAGGTCAAAAACTGCCCTCATAATTCTCAAAGCGCCTCGGAAATCACACGCCAGGGAGGGAAAAGAACGCCCACTCCCATTTTTTTCTGAATTAATGTATATTCCATTGTCAGCTACCTTAAAAGCCCTTTCAGAATGCTTTCACAGACCATATTGTCTATATCTAAAGTTCCACAGCGAACACAGAGAAGTTCAATAACTACTGCGAATCTTCCCAGTCGCCCTATGTTAGCGATATATTGATATTCTGCGATATGGCTCCGTTCCTTTCAAAACGGCCTTGGATTTTAGCCAGTAGAGGCGATAAATCGCCCATTTTTGATGAATGTAAAATCTGCTCCACACCCACCCAGCTCGATGGGGTGAGGTGGCAGTACGTCGCAAGACTCCCCAAAATTAACATCCTCCTGCCCCCCACCTTACACCTACTCCTCTGCTCTCTGACTGTTACACCCACACACCGCGGCTCAGCTGACGAGCTACGGGCGCTAATTATCTTCTCTCCTCCACAAAAAAAAGAAGAAAATAGCATCTTGTTAGAAGAGCATTCTGTTTTTTGGAGTATTTTTGAAGAAAGGCAAAAAAAAAAAAACCTTCCTTATTTTTGGTATGATACGTCATTTTAACCATCCGTGCATGCACACATCCATCCATCCTCCTAACTTCACGCCCAATCAGCTTTGAAGGTGGAAAGAGGGGGGTGGGGCCACAGAATAAACCATCATGCTCTGGGAAAGCAACAAGATGGCAGCATAGACGGGGACCAATATATTTCAGACTTTGTAACCATATTAAAAACCCTTTAATATACCATTTGATTAATACGATAATATATAATATGGATCATATTCCGTATTATTTTGGTTGATTTTATTTTGCTGTACGGCCCTGACACTGAACTCAGGATTTCAGCCCGGACTCCATAGCTAATATATTGTGCTTTTGGCTTTGGGGTCCTGGGTAGGGTCAGTGTGGAGATGAGAGCATTTTCAGTGTTCATGTTGCACCAGCCTGTCCCATTTCATCAACTGTCTAACATAACATGAGCGCCACAGTCTGACGCCGAATAAAAGAGGCTCTGCTTGTGCTGGACCCTCCTTGTGTAGAGTTCATAGGTTCTGTGTTTGTGTGGGTTTCCCCGGCAACAGTCAGATTTCCGCTACAGACCAAAAGGCATGTATACCTACCAATGGGCACCAGCCTGCCACGCTAACTCTGGCAGATTCACGGAGATGATCTTTAGTGGACATCGGCCTTGTCAAATAAACTCATAAATATACCAGAGCCAACTCCATGTCCTGATCCAGAATCTTCCCTAAAGTCTGATCAACAAAACCCCAGAGGAAAGTGCAGACCCCAATTCTGCCCTCTTTCCCAAAATCAGACCCCCCCCTCCCGAGTTTTACAAGTCCGCATGGCCTGAGATCAGACCACGAAACAAACGACAGGACGCAACCTCAAATCATTTCTGAGGCCGCACGTTAGGCACCTTCTATGTTTTGAAATATCCGACGATCCCGTCATAATTCTCGCCGTATCCGCGGGCTGAAAAAGGTGTCGGGAGAATGAGAGATGGAAGAGAGGAAGAGAACAGAAGAGAGAGAGACGGGGACTGGATGGAGAGGAGCAGGCCAGCGTCATTAGTCTCGCCCCTTAATCTCCACGGCAGCTAAAGAAACGCGACCGCAAGCTCTCTCTGTCTCCGTCAGCCGCCGAAAATCCCCGCTTTTGTTCCACAGCGGAAAGAGGCTTTAACACCGGCGACAATCCTCACATTATAATCACGGCAGGAGGCTGCCGGGGCACGAGGCGCTCGCGGGCACGCATATGAAAATAATAAATACGCATAAAGAGGGCCCGCCCCCATCCCTAATCTTTAAATCACAATCTCTATCTGACTGTCGGGCTCTCTCTCTGCCTCTCTCTCTCTCTCTCGCTCACCCCGAGGCCTGTATCGCCTGTAAACAGGATTAGCTCTCCTGACACACAGATAGAAGAGTTAATTTATTTATTTAGGTAACTCCCCTTTCAAATGACACTCACCGTGGCGCACGCTCGGCGCATTTAAGCCATTCGTGGTGGAAAAATGAAATATTTTAGAGTGATGACTCACAGGCTTCTTAAGTGGCTGTCCCTGTCTACGATGTAGCGTAGATTTTTGCCCTAAGCATTCTGGGATGTGTAGAGGCTGTAGGCCAGAAGTGTGGCACATTGAGAAACAACGACAACTGCACAGGATTTAAAAATCTCATACACTGTGCACAGCTGTCTACAGTAAAGCCAGGTGTTTGTGGGCGGGCCTTAGTAAAACCTGTAAGGTGTGAGGTCACAATAATCTCACTAAACAGAATCTGAGTACCATTTTAAATACCCACATCTCACATTAGTTTGCTGCAGCATCTGCAGGAAAAAAAATGTTTTAAAAAGAGGAATTCATTGACACATCACTACATCAGTTCTGCCACGACTGGGGTCTTTAGGGAGGCGTACAGACACCAGAACAGATAGATTGGGACGCATTTGTCATGCTATGTGTGCAAGACAAAAACTCTCTATTCCTGTGAGGAGAGAGAGGAAAGGGAGAGAGGGAAATAAATGCTCTTTAGCTTTGCATTTTCACACCAGTGATATGGAGTGATATCCGTTAGTAATGACGCAGCGGTGCGATCGGTCTTTCATCAGGGACGTTAATGATGAATGAACGGTTTAAATGAGTCTGCACTGCATCAGTCATACAGGCTCTTTATTTCTGATTACAGTGTGTGTTTGGCCAAAATACACACACACACACACACACACACACACACACACACACACACACGCACACACACACTCAAAAGCGGACGTACACACACCCACAGCACACAAACACAGACAAACAAATATACACCACACCACAAAAATACACACACATACACCCTCACGCTCACTAACACACACACACACACACACACACTCAAATGTGGACGTACACACACTCACAAGTCCTTCCATTTATTGAGACGATTGAAGTGAGTGCACTGAGCGTCCATCCACAACAACGATGACATGCAACTGCTAGCCTAGACCCACTCAGGCTTTATTTAGATATGGAGACGTTTCAATTCATGTGAGAGATTACTGCTTCTTCTCCACCTGTGGGAAACGGTTGCATTATTATAATCCATAATGTATAAAGCAATCTGAGACCACCCTAGAGAAACAAAAAAGATAAACAATCGCATGAAAGAGTGAATTTTAATTTCAGCAAACAGAATGTAAACACAGTACAGGAGTCATGTTCGCTCACTGAGCAGAGATAAACATGTCTACGATAAAAAGAACTACACGTGTCATCCAAGCAATTCATGTGTAGCCATGACTGAATCTTCAGCACCTATGTGGGACTTACATGTTATCACAATCCATCACATGTAATGCAGCCCCCAATGACTGCATTACAACAACTGAAAAGCAGTGAATATCTGAATTAAGTATTCGCGCTGCGCAGGGGTTTAAAAAATGCAAAGGATAGGAGAAGGAGGGAGGACACAGTTAAATAAGGAGAGAGGGAGGCGGAGAGATTGAAAGCGGTGGATAGAGGGAGGAGAGAGAGGAGGTTCCAGAACAACATCTTCAATAAAACCCGGAGTCCTGGCAGCATCCGGCCAGCGCGGCCCGTTCAATCGCTCAAAAAGTAAATAAATAATTAAATAAATAAAAACGCTGACTCCGATACAAACCGAGGCACGGATTCGAGCTGGCAGCCTCTTCATCGTCACCCCAGTCTTACAAACCACCCCCCCCGCCCCGTCCCGCCCCGTGATCCGGGGCATTGCGTCCGCAGCACAGGAGAGATCGTTTTAAAAGAGCTCACCGCTGCCCCAGGGGGCCTCATCTTTATCCCCGCATTACGCCCAATCGCTCGCATCCATCAGCCGACCCCCATCCCCCCTCAGAAGGGCCCCCCCCCCCCCACACCCCTCCCCCATCAGACAACAGATGTCCGTCCATTCAAAGGGGGGGTTGGAAGCACAAGGCCAGATTTCAAACAGGGCCTGGGGTCCGCAGTCTCTCTCCCTCCCTTCCTCTCTCTCTCCGCTCTCTCTCACTCTTTCCCTCCTTCTCTCTCCCCGCTGTCTCTTTCTCCCCTCCAGTCCAAACACAACACACACGTCTGTATACAAAAACAGTCCATTAAAGCAGTGGATGAACCACTCGTGTGCTGCAGCCCATCTCTACAGTGACTGCATTTGCTACATGATTGACACAATCCTGAAAGAAGGTCACTATTAAAACGTCATAATGACCATTTTTACATCCAGTGAGGTCAAATTCTGTGCTAAATTCATAGTCGTCAATAAATACATATGGACACATAAGAGCCCAATGCGAATGCACTCATCCTCAATCACACACACGCGCACACACACACACACACACACCCCACTGTTCCGGCAGGTTCTGAACTCTAGTCCATGTAAACCTGCTCTCTTTACTCCAGTCCACGATCAAGAATTGATACGGTTCCAGGTTTTACGCAGTGCAGTTAACCGGCTAACTCGGTAATCCTGCTTCTTGACGCGGGCCACAGGGTTTGAGTTCATCCAATCAGAACATGTTTATTTCGGCGCATCTCCGTGTCAACTACTTACCACACAACAGTGCACAATCGAGAGCTTACAGAAACCGTTTTTTTAAGAAGCTAAAAGAAAGAAAACAAAACAAAACAAAGCCAAATGCAGCCAGAGGGAATGAACAGGGAAAATTTTCATCAAGAGCCCAGATCAGTGAGCTGAACTCGAGAAAACAGGTCGGTTGACGGAAAGTCAGCAGAATAATTGACGGTGTACGCAGCGAATGCTAAACTAGATGTAAAGAAAAGGCACTGGCCAGCTAGCACGAAATGTTCTCGCAATGTTGGGAACATGTTCAGACAGTGTTATAACACAGAATAAACCTTCCCAGTGACACCGTGAAAAGACTTATGTCCAATCGTCTCTAAACTCTCCGGCTGGAATTCTGGCATGATTCCGCTAAATTCACCCCAAGAGCTGCCGCAGTGCATTCAACGCAGGGCACAATCATTATGCATTATTTATATTATTATTATTATATTTTAAATAGCGGAGAACACGACAAGACGAGGAGGCCCTTATCGCCGAAGAGCAGGCTTGATTCAGCACAATAGAGCGACACAAGCGGTTTGCCTTCCTCTGGACGGCGCAAACTTAAAAAGCGCAGACATATACAGTGTATAAGCCGGGTGTATTTGTAGCGGAGCGCAAGCCACTGTGGAATATAAGCGGGGGGTTTTTTAAAGTGGGGCAGCGCAGCTCGGCTTGTCCTGAGGTGCTCCTGCCGAAGACTTTCAGAAGAGCAGAATGTCTGGAGGCTACCGGCAGAGACCATCTCAGAAAATAAATGAAATAAAATAATATAAAATAAATAAGCAAATAAATTAAAATGTCTCTTCTCCCCCTCAGGCCATTTTGAAGTAGTTTCCCTGCATATTCTGCGTCTACATTCTAAGTTCCGAGCAGGTTTTATCAGGTAAGTAAATGGAATTAAGTGCATATTCACTGCAAAAAGCTCCGTCCAAGCAAGTGCTTTTGTCTTATTGAGCGACTGAGAATCTCATTTGTCGTTTGTTTGCTCGAGTAGAAAACACTAGCTTTCTTAAAGTGATGTTTGCACTTGACAAGTCTTCCCGCCCAGCGGGAAATCTCGAAATGAGTGGCAAATTACACCACTTCTATGGCAGATTTGTTTTGTCTCATTGAGGAAAAAAGTAATAGATATACTATTATAGGTCCAAATGTGACACTAAAATGCTCACTGGTGCACAGTTTATCAGGTGGGGAATCAAGTATACTATAAGAAAAGGAAGGTAAGTGCACAGTAGAGAACAGAACGAGATGCAGGAGAACCCAGTGGAAACAATATTAAAGGGAAACAGAAGCCACCTCAACACTGCATCCATTTTAACACCCTAAACAAGGGGCATGAATAACCCCGCAATGCAACGGACAATTGATTTTTAAAGCAGCCACAGAACAAACCCGATGGGGAAAGCTAAAAAGGCTAATCGTACTTTAAATGCAAAGCCTACTCGACAGACACCCAGCCAACGGGAACAAATGCTTATTTTAGCATCCAGCTGTGCGCGCAGTCAACAGGAAAAAAAAAAAAAACAGAGCTACACTGAGACAACTTAGCATACTATACAGCTAATCAGCTACACGGCTAATCTCGCTAATTAGTGGTAATGCTAGTATGATGTTGATGCTAAAGAGAGGGTAAATAAATCAAGCGGCGTATAAAGTTCCCGTGGATTCGCATAAATTCACTAGTCGGACCTTAAGTCCAGCACAGCCAGAGTCTGCTAAAGGAGTATAACACTGACAGCACAGAGCTGTACCGCACTCTCCTGAAACCATCCTGATCAACAAGAATTTCCAAAATCAAGGATTTCCACGTGTCTCCTCTCTCGATGAGATGGGTAAGTATTTGGACTCTTTGGAAACTATTTTAAAGGGCAGCAATTCTTCCACCGTTCGCTTGATATGGATTAATATTCTCAAGTTAATGCTGACAGTCTGCAACCAAACAACCGCTTCACTCGCCAAACACTTACAGACTTCAGTGTACAAAGCGTTCAGGTCCCATCGTCACCTGTTCATTTCAAACCACCATCTTTCCCAGCAACTCTCAGATCAGCCTTAGCCGGCTCAACTCTGAAAAGAGGTGAAACAGTTCCACTCAACCGAGTGAAGCAACTTCAAACTCATTTTTTTTTTAATTACACTGGCCAAAAATCTAAGAATTTAAAAGTAGCTTAAAATAGTAGTGTGGAACTGTTTCCCTTTTTGCAGTGAAGGCACTGTGGCCAAAAACATGTACTCAAGCCTCACCTACATCGTGATGGCAGCGCTTGTCCTAAAAAAAGCTCAGAGGGGGTCATAACTCAGGCAAACGGCCTGGTTTAGGCTGTGTGTGTGTGTGTGTGTGTGTGTGTGTGTGTGTGTGTGTGTTTGTTTTATGGCAGGCCTTCCTTATTCTGGACGCCCAAAGGGAAGACCTATCAATCAGAAAGAACTGGCCACTAATTATCCCACACAAGGCAGGGAGCGGCCCAGAAAAGACCTGAGGAGAGTACTAGGCTCCGCCCACACGGGTGTTAATTACAGCCCATGGTGACTCGTCTCCACCCCCCCGCCGTCACCCTGCACAGATGGGGAGCAGGAGTGCTAGCATGGCTGTCTGTCGCCAGCACACCCAACACCCCTCCCCACGTCACACCCATCCAGGCCAGAATTAAAACATTTCCCCTTTTGGGGTTCAAATACTCCGCATTTGAATAAGTTTGCCTGCTGCATTGAGACCAGTGAAATTATCCCAAAAGTGTAAACCTCTCCCCATTCAGCTCCGGCCAGCAGGCTCTAGCGCCCCAGGCAAGAGTAATAGACCTCAGAAAAGTATTTCAGTCCAACAACAAATCCTTTTACAACACAGATCTGGCCCCTTCGAACCCCTCTTGGGTTGGAGAACTACAAAACGAGAAAAATGAACAAAACGCAAAAGCGATGTGTACCAGTTAGTTTGCTCCTGGCTTCTCAACGAGAGAGAGAGAGAGAGAGAGAGAGAGAGAGAGAGACCCTAGAGGCTCAGACCTTGACTTCTCCCTCTCTCTCTCTCTCTCTCTCTCTCTCTCTCTCCATCCCTCCATCATTTCGGCCATGTGAAGTGACAGCTGTTTGGCCGGATGAGGTCTCCGCTGTACAGCAAACAGCTGCCTCGGCCCCGATGATGGAACGAGGGAAGACCAAGGAGGAGAAGAGGAGTGAAAGGAAGGACAGAAGAATGAAAGACCCGCGATTATGTGACGTACAGTGTTTTCAGTCTGCGGAGAAACTTCTACGGTGTTATTTTCTCTTTTACGAGGTAGAGCAGAATGAGGTTGAATAAGAGCAGTGTTGTGTTTATAGAAGACGTTGTGACTAAGAGAGGCGGTTAGGTCATCTTGTTAACTCCAGAGAGAGGTGAATCACAATGCAGGCTGGGATATTTCTGCGGACATGAGGACGTGTTGGGGGCATGAAAGTTGAAAACCACTGCTGTTGTAAGACCACAATGCAAATACAAGGCCACTATGCTGGGCTAATGCAAACTACCATGCTAATTTAAGGCCACTGAGCTAATTTTAATCCCACTGTGCAAATGCAAACTGACTGTGCTAACCACTGTGCTAATGTAAGACCACCGTGTTAATGTTTACCCTTTGTGCTAATATGAAAGTTCTGTGCCACTGTATGGCCACTATGCTAATGCAACACCACTGTGCTAACGTAAGGCCTCTGTTATGATGCAAAACCACTGTGCTAATGTTAGGCTACTGTATTGATATATAGTTACTGTGCTAGTGTAAGGTCAATGAGCTATTGTAAGGCTACTGTGCTGATGTAAGGTCACTGTGCTAACGCAAGCCATTGTGCTTATTTTGGGCCACTGTGCAAGTGTTCGGTCACTGTGCTAATGTAAGGCCAATGAGCTAATGTAAGGCTACTGTGCTGATGTAAGGTCATTGTGCTAATGTAAGACCGCACCACCATATTCCTGAGGAAACAAGAGAAAAACTGCATTTCCTGAATGCATTTAAGTGGAGGGATTTAAGAATTCCAGGCAGCTGGGCTTTTCAGAAATGGTTTCATTCCGCTGGGGTTTGAGCTCCTTTATTTATTTTTTCTCTCCGCACTTTTCCGAGGAGCTTCGCCCCCGACGATTCCCCTGATGTGGTCTCAATATAGAAGCCCCACTCCAACGAGCGGTCAATATTTCCACTGGAGTA
Source organism: Gymnothorax reevesii (assembly GCA_029721435.1). Lineage (NCBI taxonomy): Eukaryota > Metazoa > Chordata > Actinopteri > Anguilliformes > Muraenidae > Gymnothorax > Gymnothorax reevesii. The sequence continues at coordinate 151,361,712 of CM056575.1, forward strand.
ATTGCTTTTTCCTCACCATGCCCACACGCGGACCCCCGCAGGCGCGGTCGGGGGAAATGTAAACAAAGACGTACAGGCTACCTCTGAGGATCGCTGGTTCACTATCGCAGATCAGCTTCAGCAGGTGGGGCCTGGAAATCATGGAGCCCCACTCTTCCCTCGCCAAGTAAACAGAGCCCAAATGGCCGCCATGGCGGGGAGAGCGTTTAGCAGGTGCGCATTCAGCCTCTACAGCTCCGGTCCTGGAGGGCCTCAGTTTCTGTGGGTTCCAGGGATTTCCATGAAGTCAGCAGCTAATTTAGGTGATTTAATTGAGGCTTTTTGCGTGATGAAACACATCAGTAACCAGAGGTGTATAATCCAGGTTCAGAAAGTAAAAGTCCATCCCAGAATATTGTTCCAGCCACAAAAGACCTGTCAGTTGGCACTATTCTTCAGCTGGGAGGTAAAACTAACAAGTCAAATCTGCTGGCAGCAGGAGTTTACAGATGGAATGAAAACATGGTAGGATTTTTACTTTCTGGCCCCTGGATTATACACCTCTGTCAGTAGCCAACAGTAGACACGGCGTTCTGCCAGGATTTGAGTTTGAGACGCCACCTCTACAATCTATTCATGCCGCCGTGCCAGTGACATCAAACACAACACGAAACAACACAACACAACACAACACAACAACACAATAACACGACACCATAAAAAATCACACCGGAGACGATAGGAAAAGGCCACTAGGCCGCAGAAGACATTACGCAGCCCAACCACAACAGTAACAATGTCGACAGCAACTGTAGTCGTTGCTTTAAGGCAAACAAAAGCACCCCCACCCCACACCACCCCACCCCCCTCCCCTCCCACCTTCGCTCCACAAATTGAAGCCAGCGTGAACTTGAACGGCACCAATTTAGCCCTCAGAACATAATTAAGAAGAATAAACACAATTAAAAGCAGACAGAGGGAGCAGGTGAACTGCGAGGCGCCTCGCTCTGCCTCCGACTCTCTCCCTCTCCCGCTCAACTCCTTCTTTTCCTCTCTCCATCTTATTTCTCCCTCTCTCTCTCTATTCAGCCTCTTCATCACCGTCGTCCATCTCTCACTCTCTCTCTCCCTCGTCTGGGGTGGCTCATAAAGGCCGTCTTTAAACCCGCCTGCTGCCAGAGTTTCTCTCAGAAGTACCAGCTTTAATTTTCCCTTAGCAGAAGAACTGAGAAGGTCCATCAGCACGAGACTGAATGTTCCACAGTACCAAGCCACAGAGTCACGGTCATCCCAAATGCTGCCCTCCTACCTCCTGACAAACGCACAGAAAATGCTCGTATCACACGCGCAAAATACAAGAGGCAGTCAGTAAACTTACAGCTACAGTGTTAGGCTGGGACTCAGTGTATTGCTTCGAGTCTCAGTGAAGCCACAGTAAGATCGATGCAGCTGTTGGGCCCTTGAACAAGGCCCTTAGCCCCACATTTCTCCGTAGGGTACTTGGCTCCTGTTTTTGTCTAATCAACTGTAAGTCCCATTTAACAAAAGCGTCCGCTGAATGACCCTAATCTACAAACACCCAATGCCACGCAGAGCCACAATACGACATCACATTTCCATGATGAGGAATATTGTCCCACTGATGTTTACCACACTGTAACTACTGCCAGGTTTATCTCATAAATCCTCATAATATCCCAGTCTACTGGGTCCACGGTATGTTAATACCACAGAGGGCATATCTGAGTGAGACTGTATCGTATCCCCTATACAAAAAAGGTAGCAATGTCATTGAATGCATTTAAACCTCATACAGACACATAAAAAAAATTGTGTTTCTGAAAAGTAGCCAAGTTTTCCTTATTGCTGTGGCAGAACAAGCTTTTACTGGCAGAAACTGCCGGAAGACCACGGTAAACCTCCGCTTTCATCGTGACAAAAAAACCACTCTGATAACGGCAAGGAAATGCAAAAATATTTCCTTCTGGAAGGAGTAATTTGTGGAAAATTAATTCTAAAACCCCTGGGATAGCACCTTCAAAACAACCGCTGTACAAAGCTTATATTCTCGGCAAAATTCAATTAACTTGTTTTTCTGAAAAAGGTTAAAGGATTTATGGACAATTGTTTATTCAATGAACAATGCCTTGCATAAAATAAACAGCTTGCACTCAGGTAAGCGAAACTGAGCATTTTCTGCAAAGTCGTGTCCGTAAACTTTTACATACCAAAAGATATTTAATGGCATAACATACTTGGTTTGTGTGTCCAGGATCATTTATCATTCATTAGTACTCCACCAATAATAATAATAATAATAATAATAATAATAATAATCAATCCTTCATGTTTGATGTAGGTCTTCTCCAATTCTTTCGGTATGATCATCATATCATTGCTCACATACTTAACAATGGAAAAGTTTCCAGATCAATACAAATGCCCTGAATATGTACCATCTCCTTGGTGTCACAGAGTTTACATTATGCTCGAAGTGAATCTAAATCCATTGTCCATTCTAGATCCCCGCACCCAGCAAACAGTCATTCCAAAAACATATCCAAGCCATGCAATCCAAATTTAATCAGCGAACAAACTGATATCCTCCATCATCTGCTTCAAAAATGTTTGAAATTTGGTCTCATTGGCTCAGACAGTCCCATATTTTTGCAGGGTACAAATTTCCCCTTGATGTGCAGGCTGAAACTCAGACACAGCCCCCCGTGTTGTATTCAGTAACAACTCTTCATTGATTTACTGATATGGCCATTTTCTTATAATTTGGCCCCTTTGTCGCAAGCTGCACTGGAAGAATGGCAGCGGTTTTCACCCTTTACACTGGTTCAGCACAACACTGATTGACACAGGTACAAATTCTCCGGTCAGCTCTTGCTGAAATTCAACAAAGGCAAACAGAAATCCGTTTGAGCTGCAAATGAATTAAGACTAGCAGCCCGCTACGAAATCACAATCGTGCTTTGTCTGTAAAAAAGAAAAAATGAACACATAAATTAAGTCCTGTGTCTCATGCTAGACAGCAGAAAACGTCATAACGTTGCCTGGGTTTGTGTGCACTGGGCCAACGTCACTGAGAGGCATTGAAAGACAGAAAGCTTTCTTTCATGAGTTTCTCAATTACATATGCACATGTGGGCGTGTCACTCAAAATAGAAGGAAAAAAATGTATGTGCCGCACTTCAATTATTAAAATGATAACAATAAGATACTATGCGAGAACAGAGCAATCGACACGCATTTATGTTCATTAGAGTATTCGTCACGGTGAGCAGTTTTCCGTGTTATTTCATGAAATCCAGACACATCTTGACCACAAACGATTCCTCTTGATGGCAGATTTTGAGCAAGCGCATCCCCATACAATGAAAAAGCGGTTACCTTATAAATTGAACTGTGAAATAGCCTGTGGCTACTTTGGAAATTTTGGGCGGCTGACCGCTCAACCAGCAAATGGGACGAATACGATAATGACTATTGTTTAGCCAGCCACTTATAATTCTTATGTGTCTTCAGTTGTGCGCTTTGTCTTGCTAATTCGTCTAAGCTATTAATTGCTTGACGGCGGATAAGAAACCCACTGATAAGTGCCTCAAAATATAATAGCCTTTAAAAAAAAGAAAGAAAGTTCTGTTTAATTCATACAAAAGTAACCTAACAGCAGAACCCTCCCAACGCGATGGTATATGGAGATATGGTATTCGGTTTTAAAATAAATCAACCGATACATTTTGTATAATTCATATAACACATCTGGACTGTTTCTTCAGAAAAAAAAAATCAGATTTCATGACGTCGTTATCAAACAGAACGAGGTTTTGGACAGGCGAGCTACACGTCATTTTGAAGGGAAACCCCTCAACCTATAAGTTGTCAAATGATTACAAAAAAAAACAAAACATAACGAAATGTACACAGTGGTTCATTGATGTAACGTCGTCTACCCATTCAACAAAGGGGCCGAATAAAAAAAAAATAAAAGAAGAAAAGAAAGATGCGCACTGTACAAATGCTTCTGCAACAAGTCGTGCTGATTGGTCGGTCGTAGGCAGAGCCAGCTTCGTAATAACATGTATTGCTGAAAAGTATTTATTTATACTTGCCGTTATTCTCTCTCCACCCAAAACGGCCCCTCCGCAGTGCACAATAGGCAGACGAGAGTAGGAATCCTTTTCCCCTTCAGAAAATGCGTTTATGTGGCATCCATTAAATCGAGTAAGTGTAAATCCTCAAATGAAAATCGATCTCTGGAAATCTGTTCCCTGTCCACTTATGTTCAGACTGCAATCATCCTCCGGGAGCGAATATATATTCCGTCTTCAAATCGCGCACTTTCTTGTGGCTGATGCTCTCTGAATCGTATCCGTTGAAGGGCAGCTTTCCCAGTTGCACGGTTGCGCACCGCCTCGGTTGCTACGAGATCGGTGAGCATTTAATGCGGGGTCTCTCCTCTCCCTTTATTATCTTTCTTTCAGCAGATATGGGGGTGGAGACACGTGTGCTACACGGCCCCCCTGGAACAGACCCCCCGTTTCAAGAAGAAAAAAAAGAAAGACAGAGAGAAAAAAAAAACAGACGAATCACAGCCTCTCCGCGGTCACGTGACCGCTCGTTGGAGAATCGCTCACAGACCGCAGTCAGAGAGGCCAGCGGCCGTTAGGCGAAGCGGGGCGCAGATATGGTAAGGAGGACGGTCCGTAGGCGGAGAAAGGACGGACAGCCTATTCGGAGTCGGCCGCGACATTCGGTTTTGAACGTGTTGTCGCCCGGTATTTATCTTTCACAGTGACAGCCCGAAGCGCAAATTACTGAGCTTATTCCAGTGCCTGCAAATTATAGCATATGATGGGTTATGCATGCTAGACTGAACTGAAGACTGGGCGTAATTCCCTCTTTCTTTCTTTTAAAATAGTAACCGAGGAAGTTAATCATGACAAGCAACAAAATATTCTCACTTTAAAATGGTATCATGGCAGGCTGTCATGCAAAATATTCTATTTCTTTAAATAAACTCATTGAGCTATTTGAATTATTATAACCTATTACAATGTTGCAGATATCCAGTTAAAAAGCCTAACATGGCATAGCCGGCTGCTGGGTGCCCAAATATTGGGATTATTTGAGAAACTAATAGAGGGAACAGTTGATGATTTAAATGGTCCTTAAACAAGAGCATCCAGCATCCCAACAAACTTACTGCAGGAGAAAGACTCCAAGTTCAAGCATATAAGGTGGGCTACTTTGTATAAATTTTGTATACAAAATTTGGGCTCAGAGCTGAACTCTGTGGGCTATTTAGACAGGCTCAATTTAATCCTAAATCTGGACACACAGGCATAATTTGTGGGACATCTTACATACAAGCTTAGGAGGACATTCAGGAAGCAAAAGTTCTGCCATGTTTTTGCTGCGACCCTTGAGCTCAGTCAGATGATCTCACAAAATACTTCAACCTCCTAGCTGAAGGATTACAAACAAAATCGACACAGTTGAACCTTTTATTCTTTAGTCATGGTATACTGTAGGATTGTTACTGAAATAATTCACGATGCATAGTGCACTCAGCCATACTGAAAAAAAAAACATATGCCTTAAGAGCTGCAGCCTGTTATCTTGGCCATTAATACAACGATGCCACATCTCCAGGACCTAAAAAACACCTTACAGGGTTACAATTTAATGATTCCAGCAATACTGAAATTGCATAAGAATGATTGTGTCATGCAATACAGTGGCATGGCAAGGACTGTAACTCATCAGAGAAAGAGGTTTAAAACTATAGGTTAAAATCTAGTTTAAACAGAGAGTCTATTGAAAGTCTATGTCTGGCGACCATTTTGTTTTGCAATTAAGCTCAGAGGCTGACGCATCAGTCTTAAGAGCTGAAGTCTGCATGGAGCTGCACAAACAGAAATAAAAGTGCAGTCAAGCTTGTTCTTTAAGGAATGCAGTTCCAGAATTTTCACTGAAAATACAAAAATGTTCCTGGGTACTAATAAGTTCCTCTTACTGGCAAAAAAAAAAAAAAAGAATACATGAATTTTAGGCAAGTAGAGGAGTAAATGTGCGCAGCCTAGTTTTACAGTACCATTCCAGTAATATGTGTTTATACTTTTTCAGTAGTTTTTCCCTTCCATTTTTTCCTCTGCGTGGAAGTTGTCCATCACTGGGTCTCATGCTGCTTCTCAGTTTCTACTAATTATCAGGCGAAGTCAGGACTCGGTGGCAGACAGTTGGTGATAAATAAAGCAAAGTTTACCGGCAATGGTCGGGCACGGGAGGTCCAAACCTAGGAGGGCACACTGAGGTACAAAATCACGATCGAAAGTACAAGCCAACAAACAGTCAACAGGTCAAAATCAGGCAGGATATGGTCAAAATCAAGGCAGATCCAAATATTACATCTCAGCCAAAATCGGGCAGGCAAACAGACTGATGGACATAAATCAACACTGATGGACCAACTCAGTCACACAGAAAGACAGGAACTTAAATGCACTGAGGAACTAAGTAAGACACAGGTGCAGAGGAGGCATGAGGAGTGAACACAGGGACTGGGGAAGTATGAAGACAATAACTGAACGACAGAATTCAATCAACGAAACAAAACCGAAACTAACACAGACAGCCAGAATGCAAGGAAACTAAATACGGAGACAGCAGACATGACACACAAAAGAGAAGGGTAACAGAAGCATGTGCTTATGGTAAACAAAGACGAACACAGAAACAAACACCAAAGCAACTTAAAACATGTCAAAAACACAAGACAAATTACAGATTCCTGTCGCTAACATCCATATAAAACCTCAGTTAACAAAGAATGTTTACACAGTGGGTCTAGAGTAATGTTGATACATTTGCACAACATGGCAGCAGCGCAAAGAGAACATTTTGTGCTCCGTTCCAATTTATTGAGGCCCGAACGTCTGTCTTGTTAGAACTGAAAGTCTTGTCACCCATTTATAAAAACTGGTGCACTGCACCAGCTTTGCTCAAAGAAAGAATATGAAATGTATGCTAATTGTAGATAACAAATTAGCATCCTATATTGCAGTAAAACTGCCAGCTTAAACTGCTTTTCAGTGCCTGTGTGCAAACAGTGCTATCATTTAGCATAATTTAGCAACACAAGTAAATGCACCATTGATTTCAATGAAAGAGCCTTTTTTATTTTCGGTTTTCTAAAGTTTTTTTCAACCTTTAACTGACACTCAGCCTTTTGGCAGAACACATTTTGAGTCACTGTATGTAATTGAAAGATGTGTTGAACTTAACCAAGTGGATTTTTTTCAACCCAACACACTTGAAGTGTTACAGGTGGCTCAGTCAGGTTAAGTTCAACACATCCTTCAGTTCGACTGTGACTCAAAATGTGCTCAACCAAAACCTTTGTGGATTATTATGATCCCAGAGCGCTAACAGGACAGGTATTGGAAAATGGCAACAACCTGCAATAAATGAAGAGTTTGGTTCCAAAATGCAATATATCCATTTTAGTCATTTTGAGTAAATCAGCTTTTTCTCTGTTGGTGCCTATTGCAGTTTATAGAAGAACACAAACTTTGACCATGAAAAAATACACCATATAGTATGCATTTCTATTGACAGGTTTTTGCACCTTGTGTAAGAAGTGCAGGACTATCGCTCTATGGTTTTATCGCAATTTTTGTTATTTTGGCACTTATAGCGTTTTGGAACCAAACTCTTCAAATATAAGTCAGTGAAGACCACTGTAGAAACGTTTTGATAGAAGCTATAACTTGATATTTTGACTGGAACAACGACTCAGCAAACAAGAATGGACGTCTAGAACGAATTCCGCACATTAATTATACAGTACCAGTCAAAAGTTTGGACACACTTTGCTAATGTCACAGCACTCTGTTTTTAAAGAAATTTAACCAGCTGTATTTTTCAATATAATCTCAAATGGAATCTGGTAAGTCAGAAGCTAAAAGAGTGTAATTTACTTGTTTGAATAGAGTCCAAAATTTTTGAATTCTCAAAGAAGCCATGTTTTGCAAAGTAAGCAGGCAAACAAGCTCTTTCCATTTTCCAACCGCCAAATTAAAGACAAGCTGTTTTGGAACTTATAGGGCAAAAAAGTCGCTGAAAAGCAAACCACAAGTGTAACACATTTTTGAGAACGTAGACGGCCGCTCAGCAGCAAAGTCATTATAGCCATATGCAGTAATTTTTAAAAAAATGTGAGTTTGCTCTGTAAATACGACAGCAAATTCTGGTTAGTTTGGTGGATTTAAGAATAAGACCTTTTTTTTCTTCTTTTGTTTTTGCTAAATAAATGGTGCCCATTTCTTTATTTAAAGTATATTGAAAGAAATTGTGGGTATGTCCAAACTTTGACTGGTACTTATTACATTTATTGACATATGTAAATCCTGTTATGTCTGCTAGGGGGCAACGTATTTGAAGAGGTCAATGGGTTAATACTCATGTTATTTAAATTCCAATGCAAAAGAAGTTATCTTATGCAAGCACTGTGGCTTGAACTTCACCCAAGTCAATAAGATCAGATAGGCGGGTGGAGAATTGGCGATAAGCTACATCAGGGTAATACAAAGGGAGCCGGGGAATAGCAAAGGGATGGCCGCAGAGCGCACCGCAGCGGCAAGATGAACATTGGGGACATTGTAGGCCTGTCTTGAAAAGACAAATTACGGTAAATTTAAACAAGGTTCGGCAGCACCGTCAAACAATAGGCTCCACACATCAAATCTGCTCCCTATTACCTAACATCCCATGGTGCCTGTTTTTTTATTTTTTTTTTAAATTTCAGTTTCTTTAATTAAACAAGCAACGTTGCATGTTTTACTACAGCGATACATGACAATGAGCAAAAATGCGTTGGGCTAAACGGGCTAATCGGTTTAACCACGGGCGAAAAGATTTTGCGCGATCCCGTGTTTATTTTCCCTTTACCGCTTACCCACAGTTGCCGTAAGTAATCAGGGCGATAAATCTTGAGACCCATTCCCCGTTCCCCTGGCGACGCGCGGCTCTGACGTGGCAAATCTCGCCTGGGTGGGAAAATGCGTTCCGCGACCGGGGTTATTGTAAGAAATGATAAAGGGGTACTTACTATTTGACATGTGTAATCCATAACGCTGTAATGAGCCCCGAACATGGGAGCTTTCATCAGTTTACCCTATTGTTCTTTCTTTCTAGTGCGAGCACATGCCCTGTAAATCCAGGAAGAAAACCCAAGTCTTTTAAGGCCACAGAAAATACGCGCAGTGCTGAAATAGAATAAGTAAACCATCCCCCACCCCTTCTCCTCTACTCTTTCACTCTCTTTGTCCGCGGTCTATTACCACCATAAAATATAATACACAGGCCAGGGTAAAACTAACATATTGGGCCAATCTATTTCAGTCCAGCTGATCAGCATCCATGACTCACTCTCAGATACTCAGAACTGCACAAGCATATTACTTTCACACTCTTGATGCATAATTTTTCATCATGACTCTGTTCGATTAGCACATAAATCCCCCCTTGGTTTGTTGTTAGGTAAAAGAATTGTGGGCACCCTGAAAAAAGAGTATTGCTCCCTCCTCCCCCTCTCGTGCTGCAGGAATACTTCATACTTGCACACCTGAAAGTTTCCTAAAAACCTTTCGCATAGGTATTGACAACCCAGCCACCCCCTACCAGTGGGGTCCAATGGAGAGAATGCAGGGAGAGCGTCGAACAAACCTTTAAACTGATAATTGGTCTTGTTCTGCTCAGGAAATCTAGAGGGTTTTTTTTGTGAAGAGTAGCCTATCAAGGCAAGTGAATAAAATTATTTTTATTGAATTTATTATTTACTCACCTTAATAATTCATTTATAAGGAAGTGTGCATAACTGCCAATGGATTGTTCATATTGTTGGAAACTGTGTTAATTAGCAACGTTTGAAAACAGGTCAATAATCATCCGCCTCAAAGGGATGTTTTCTGTCCCCCCAGTATTCTGTTCAGCAGCAGTCACTGTTCCAGTCACCATTTTCTGTCAGTTATATGAATTTGCATTCAAATATTCTCTTATGATTACTTTGGCATGAGCTTCTGGCCGAGGTGGCCATCAGGATATTGAGGCAGACGCTCGTGACAGCCAACAAGACTGCGAAACGTAACAAATCAGCTAACCGGTTGAATGAAAGCACTCTGGCAGCGTCGAACTGTCCCATTCACTGCCCGCGATCCAGCATCAGGATTTTAACAAGGCGTGCACCAGGTAGCCTGTAATAAGCAATAAGGAGAGGTGACATGCAAAATGGCAGGCATTCTGAATGAGTGGCATGCAGGGCTTTCTGGGAAATGTAGTTGACACACCCTTTCCAATTTGTCGCACTGAGCCAGTGGTGGAATAGAGATCCGGCAGTACTGCATATGCGGTGAGCAATGTTGATACATGGTCTAGGCCACCCGAAGTGTAGATAAGAATTAACACAAACAGAGCCAGGACTCATGCTAGCCAGCTACAAGACATCCAAACTGGAATTTAAACATGATCCAGTTTTCTTCTGAATGCCTACATGGGGTTAATTAACTTTTCGCCGGCCTTTCACTTTAAAAAATGTTCACTGGGCGTTAAGGGACTTAAGGGACATACACGCACGTGCGCGCGCGCACACACACACACACGTGCAAATTTGCCCCGGAGAAGCACATATCTTAAGTGAGTTACCAGTCCAATGCACCCCATCAGCAATTGAGGATTTGCAGACAGTCGCCACAGTCCACTGAGCAGAGTTTTGCAGAAAACTCATCAATTCCGAGGAGCCAAGAGACGCCTGCGGGCCGAGCTCCACACCTACCACTCAGCTTCCTTTAAGCCCGTATTCACCGAACATCTCACAAAAAGTGCGCTGATCCGGGATCAGTTCTGTATTTTACCTCATAATGAAAAAGGTTGGATTATGGACTGGGGGAAGCTGATCCCAGATCAGCATTTCTTCTCTGTGCGGTTTTATGAAGAGGGCTCTTACTGTCAGAAAAAAGAGTACATTTCCCATCTGCTTATCTCTCCGACACTTCACACAGAGAGCAGTTACAGCAGGAGAGCACGACTAAGCTGCAAAGCTTTTCTTCTTAGGTTTTAAGCAGTGGTCTCAGGTTTGGGTTACCGAAGATAATATACAGCAGGGCTGCCCAACCCTCTCCCTGGAGATGTAACTGTCCTGTAGGTTTTCACTCCAACCCTAACAAAGCTCACCTCATTCAACATCTTGAGCAGGGCTGCCCAACCCTGTTCTTGAAGATCTACTGTCCTGTAGGTTTTCACTCCAACCCTAACAAAGCTCACCTCATTCAACAGCTAGAGCAGGGCTGCCCAACCTTGTTCTTCAAGATCTACTGTCCTGTAGGTTTTCACTCCGACCCTAACAAAGCTCACCTCATTCAACAGCTAGAGCAGGGCTGCCCAACCCTGTTCTTGAGGATCTACTGTCCCGTAGGTTTTCACTCAGACCCTAACAAAGCTCACCTCATTCAACAGCTAAAGCAGGGCTGCCCAACCCTGTTCCTGGAGATCTACTGTCCTGTTGGTTTTCACTCCAACCCTAACAAAGCTCACCTCTTTCAACAGCTAGAGCAGGGCTGCCCAACTCTCTTCCCGGAGATGTAACTGTCCTGTAGGTTTTCACTCCGACCCTAACAAAGCTCACCTCATTCAACAGCTAGAGCAGGGCTGCCCAACCCTGTTCCTGGAGATCTACTGTCCTGTAGGTTTTCACTCCAACCCTAAAAAAGCTCACCTCATTCAACAGCTAGAGCAGGGCTGCCCAACCCTCTTCCCGGAGATGTAACTGTCCTGTAGGTTTTCACTCCAACCCTAACAAAGCTCACCTCATTCAACAGCTAGAGCAGGGCTGCCCAACCCTGTTCTTGAAGATCTACTGTCCTGTAGGTTTTCACTCCAACCCTAACAAAGCTCACCTCATTCAACAGCTAGAGCAGGGCTGCCCAACCCTGTTCTTGAAGATCTACTGTCCTGTAGGTTTTCACTCCGACCCTAACAAAGCTCACCTCATTCAACAGCTAGAGCAGGGCTGCCCAACCCTGTTCTTGAAGATCTACTGTCCTGTAGGTTTTCACTCCAACCCTAACAAAGCTCACCTCATTCAACAGCTAGAGCAGGGCTGCCCAACCCTGTTCTTGAAGATCTACTGTCCTGTAGGTTTTCACTCCAACCCTAACAAAGCTCACCTCATTCAACAGCTAGAGCAGGGCTGCCTAACCCTGTTCCTGGAGATCTACAGTCCTGTAGGTTGTCACTCCGACCCTAACAAAGCTTACCTCATTCAACAGCTAAAGCAGGGCTGCCCAACCCTGTTCCTGGAGATCTACTGTCCTGTAGGTTTTCACTCCGACCCTAACAAAGCTCACCTCTTTCAACAGCTAGAGCAGGGCTGCCCAACCCTCATCCCGGAGATGTAACTGTCCTGTAGGTTTTCACTCCAACCCTAACAAAGCTCACCTCATTCAACAGCTAGAGCAGGGCTGCCCAACCCTGTTCCTGGAGATCTACTGTCCTGTAGGTTTTCACTCCAACCCTAACAAAGCTCACCTCATTCAACAGCTAGAGCAGGGCTGCCCAACCCTCTTCCCGGAGATGTAACTGTCCTGTAGGTTTTCACTCCAACCCTAACAAAGCTCACCTCATTCAACAGCTAGAGCAGGGCTGCCAAACCTTTTTCCTGGAGATATACTGTCCTGTAGGTCTTCACTCTGACCCTTACAAAGCTCACCTCTTTCAACAGCTAGAGCAGGGCTGCCCAACCCTGTTCCTGGAGATATACTGTCCTGTAGGTCTTCACTCCAACCCTAACAAAGCTCACCTCATTCAACAGCTAGAGCAGGGCTGCCCAACCCTCTTCCCGGAGATGTAACTGTCCTGTAGGTTTTCACTCCAACCCTAACAAAGCTCACCTCATTCAACAGCTAGAGCAGGGCTGCCCAACCCTGTTCCTGGAGATCTACTGTCTTGTAGGTTTTCACTCCAACCCTAACAAGGCTCACCTCATTCAACAGCTAGAGCAGGGCTGCCTAACCCTATTTCTGGAGGTCTACTGTCCTGTAGGTTTTCACTCCAACCCTAACAAAGCTCACCTCATTCAACAGCTAGAGCAGGGCTGCCAAACCTTGTTCCTGGAGATCTACTGTCCTGTAGGTCTTCACTCCGACCCTAACAAAGCTCACCTCATTCAACAGCTAGAGCAGGGCTGCCCAACCCTGTTCCTGGAGATCTACTGTCCTGTAGGTTTTCACTCCAACCCTAACAAAGCTCACCTCATTCAACAGCTAGAGCAGGGCTGCCCAACCCTGTTCCTGTCTAGTAGGTTTTGATGCCAACCAACTGACTACTCACTTTCGTAATTAGCTGGTCAGTGAGATCTTGAATGTAGTGGACGAGATATACTATCCTAGACTTAGCATGAAACCTACAGGACAGTACATCTCCAGCGGGGTCAGATGGCACCGCTGTAGTGTAGACTGCATATGAGTTGTGGAGAGGAGGCAGCCCACTGCAATTAGTGAGCCATGATGCTCCCTTATCACACGGATAAAAATCTACAAAGGGTCCCTGCGGAGAGTATATGAATTCATTACCTTGAATTTGCGGCGGTGGCGAGCGAGCAGGCAGGAGGGGAGAGAGGAAGCGTGTCGCTGCAGTTGATGCTCAGCGCGGTCGGTGGTGCAATGAAGAATCAAGGCTCAATGAGATTAAAAAAATACTCCCGTTCCCTCCTGTTACCTCACCTTACCCTTCCTCTGCTTTCACGGCAGTGGCTTCTGCCAACCGGTCAAGGACGAATGAGATTGGTCTCTCCAATCAGGCTGTGTCCTTCAGAGGTGGGCAGAGGGGTGGGGTGGGGTGGGGGGGCACTGCCTACACCGTTATAATTCTCCCTCCCTCCCTCCCTCCCTCGCTTGCTGCTTCTCTCTCTCCTCTCCCTCTTTTTAAACTTTAATAGCGATGCTATGCCAAGCCCTGACTTACAGTGCCTGCAGATATTAAGCCTTTACAGAGTGTGATGCCACAAATAAAGCATTCTAATGCGATTAGAATATTCTTTGCATTCTAATGCTGATGTCACAGTCACGGCCGGTAATGGAATGTTGAGGAGTTCTAGAATGCTGACTCAGAATTTTGAAGGGCAGAAGAAAATGACCTTACTCTTCAAGGAGGTCACGAGTCGACAGTGGCCTCTGTGTTCTTGTGTTTCCGATGGAGCTTAGGGCAATTCCAGCAGCTGCCTGTTCATCATGCGGCGGCCATTCCGGCTCTAATTATTTGGCGAGTAGGGAATATTACCGAGGGGACAGCAAGGTGGATTTATTCACTGGGTTGCAGAGCAGGTAAATATTGGGTCTACTGAGCAAATATGCCTCCTGCCCTTGTGAGGGGAACATCAGGGTGGTGTTTTGCTGCTTGCAGACAGATGAAAACAGAGCACTAAATACACCAGCCGGGACACTGCATGCTCTGAGTTTATGAGCATTTGCTCAAGAAAATTGGTGTGCACCGACTTGAAAAATAACTTGGCAACACCTGAGAATCATTTGAGTGCCCCAAAAATGTTTAACCTCGGAGCACGTGTACTCCTTTGGGGCACAACATGATAATGAAGTGACCTCAGAGCAGACTTTTTTGGGGGGAAGAACACTGCTTGAGCTTTCATGTACAGTTTTTGAATTGGCCCAGACAGTTATTGTGGGCAGTGAAGAGGATTTTCCAGGCTTCTGACAGCTACATAATAACTGGTGTGGGACTTCGCTAAAAGCCCTGTCGTCCATCACCTCTTCCAAGCCTATATACCGGAGATGTCATTTCTGGCAAGCCTAACACAGCCCGACCCCACATCCACAGACTTATGTGGCAAAGTGAGTGAGTGACCGATGAAGTTACACCATTGGTCAGCCGACAGAGAATACTTTCCCCATTGGCTGTTTTTCATTGCCCACAATTTCGCACAAAGGTCATTAATGGCCAAGCTACATACTAGGTGTTGCCCAAGTCTTGTTTTTCCTGAGGTGCACCAAAGCTTGAGAGATGGGTTTTTGTGACGACCACAACATCAATTTTTTGAGTCTAAAAACTGGCAGAGCCGATCACGGCCATAGGCAGGAATCCTGTACTCCCTGGAAGTGGATAGATTAGACCCCCCCTTATTGACGTAGAACATTTGGGATCAATGTTCTACATCTTGTCCTTGAACTAACACAACATTTACATTGAACTGGTCAACACACACCCTTATCTGGATAGCTTACAAAAGTGCACACAAAAGGTTAAACAAAGACTGGGAGAAGATTAAAGTTTTTGAGTGCCAAGGCCAGGAACCATTATATAAGCCTATGAACAACATATTATGCAAACCAATATACAGAAATGGGTGGCAAATTACAGGGAAAAGCCTGAGTAAATGCAAGGACAAACATTTTTGTCCGAAGACGAAGAGGGACAGTGAGTCAGCTGTCCTGGAAGTGAAGCTGGTCCTTCCCTGTTCTGTTGCTCTGATCGAGCACTCGCCTTAGAGTCTGACCGACTCCCCCACCCCCAACACACGGTAATGCCACCCCATCTGTTCTTACAGCTTAGTATATAAAGGGTTTGTTTCCAAAGCTCAATTCGTGCCAAAATTACAAAAATTGAGACAATACCATGGAGTGATCGACCTGTGCCTCTAACCCACATATTCATACTATAAGGTCAATTTTTGTTGTGGTCAAAGTTTTTTTTTAAATAAAATGCAAAAGGTACCCGCTCAGAAAAAGCTGATTTACCCAAAACAAGTAAAATGGATGTACTGTTGAGTTTTGGAAATAAACTCTTCATGTGGTCACATCATAAAGTTTTTGTACTCTCTCAGCCATTACGAGACTGATATTTTGCTGATTTTTATTAATTTTTTAAATTTTTCATCTTTCGCTGAAGACAGCTTACAGTTGATCAGACTAAGCCACGCAGAGTCTCTCCAAAAACAGTGAGGGGTTAGCCCTCTGAGCGCAGTGGCGCAGACAGAACTGGGAACTGGGGGGGATACAGTCATGTCCTTTATTACAACAATTAGTCCTGACTAGTTCTCAATCATTTTCCTTTATTGACACGTTTTCCAATTATCGTAACTGGCAGCTGAAGACACAGTTTCTCTCCATATACGATCTAACAGCGATGAAATCATGGGGTAAATTCAGTACAGAAATGGGCTTCTTGCGTGAGGGTCGACGGGTTTGCAATTTTGAATAACGTTGATTTAAATACAGCGAACACGCGTCCAGATGAATGATTGCCATGTTACTTAATCGGAGAGAACAAGCAGCACCTGTTATGTGTGGAGTGCTCTCGGAGTGAACCTTCTCAGTTCTCAGTTATTTTCATAATTTACAAAAGGTTTACTCCGAGAGCACTCCACACATAGCAGGTGCTGCTTGTTCTCTCCGATTAAGTAACATGGCAATCATTCATCTGGATGCGTATTCGCTGTATTTAAATCAACGTTATTCAAAATTGCAAACCTGTCGACCCTCAAGCAAGTAGCCCATTGCTGTACTGAATTTACCCCATGATTTCATCGCTGTTAGATCGTATATGGAGAGAAACCGTGTCTTCAGCTGCCAGTTACGATATTTGGAAAACGTGTCAATAAAGGAAAATGAGAACTAGCCAGGACTAATTTTTGTCAGAAAGGACATGTTTGTGTCCCCCCCATAGTTCCCAGTTCTGTCTGCGCCCCTGTTTGAACGCTGAATACATACTCAAGGAATTAAAAATGCAGTTATCCTGAGCTGTTGAAAACCTATCATGAGGCAACTTGTTTAAAAGAAGTTGCCACATGATAGGTTTTCAACAGTGTCTGATTTGGATATCTTACATCATTGGGTGACTATAGTTGCCCACAACGCTGAAAGAGTTAAGGGCCTTGCTCAAGGGCCCTACAGCTGCACTGGTCTCATTGCAGCTACACTGACACTGAAGCACCTGCCACTCAGATCCCGGCCAGGCACCCAAGCCTCAAAGCCTCAAACAGGCCCTGGCCACATCGAACACCACCTGGCCGGCTGAAGCTTAGCTATATTAATAGTTATTGCTCAGGATTACTGAAGCCCTCAAGCAGAATCAGCCATGCCTATTAATCTCTCAGATCCAATCTCAGCAGCTGCTCATGATATTTTGATTGATGGCTTTTTGTTATTTGAACTGCCGCACAATCGCGCCCAGGCATTCTGCAGCCACAGGAATTGTTAACACTTAACTGCTGTTTTCAGAGTTTCAACTTTTATTTCCTGTCTGTAGTAGGAAGTTGAATGTTTTTGTCAGGTATTTCAGCAAATTGTTTGGTATCATTGGCTTGTCTTATATCCGAGATTTGAATGATTAGAACAAGTATGATAGGGCCAACGGGCACTATTCATGCACTGAGGACTTCCAGTTAATCAGATTTAAAAGCCCCCAGCAAATTTCCAGAACGTGGAAAATGTGATACTGGCATGAGCATGACAATCATCTTCTCATCCTTGCACTTTCTATAGTCTATTTATCATTATTTACGTGAATTCTACTTGCATCTTAAAGCTTCTCCATTCCAGAAAAAAATCTGAAAAAGAAACGTGCCTTTGAGTCCCACCAACCACCATGAAATTGCCCACACCAGGGCGATAAAAACTCATTTCCCCGAGAATGGAGGTTAATTTACATTTATTTAAATACAACTGCGAGTAATTGAAGCATTCATAATTGAATAAAGGTAATTTACTGCAGTTTCTTTTATGACGTGCTTTACACGGGTCCGTAGTGCCGGCTTCGCGGAGGTCCGCGCCACGCGCACACAGACTGGTCCCGCGCTTCGGTTCGCAGTAAAAACCGCGTCAGGCGCTGGGGCTCGCGCGCGCTCTGTCCAGCCGAACAGAACGCCTCTTATGCCGCCCCGTAAAAATTAATGGAGCCGTATTTAAACGCGCCTCTGAAAAATGGCCGGCAGGGTACCAGGGGAAAACTCATCCGCTCTCGCTCCCAGCCCCGCTTTTCAAAATTCCTTTTAACCGATGTCGACTCATTATCCCAGTTAGGAATTTGGATGAATATTTCTCACTTTGCATAAGCCAAGATGCCACCGGCCGTGGTAGCAACGCAACCATGACTCGTCACTCATCACTCACTAACCCCCCCCCGTTTCCCCATTTACCCACTTACTGCGATCAAGGTTGGCTGTTGCTTTGATGTCCGCACATCAAAGTTGCTTTGGGTGAAAAACTCTCCCTTTGTACACATTACCACACGCTTGGATACTGCGACAGTGATGCGCATTTGCACAAAGCAACATCTGACTTGAGTGTAAAAAAGCAAAACTGGAGTCTGCATTTGAGTCAAGAGGTTTTCGAACGGTTCTTGTTCAAGCTGTTCTCACACACACACACGCACACAGGCTCACATCACACTGTGCCTTGTCCCCTAAATCTTACTGTACCCCTGACCCCAAATTCTCCAGAACCCATCACTCTGGACCGCAGTAATGTTAGTTGGTGATGCATGCAGCTATAGGTTTTCTGCCCATTGTAAAAATACCTTTGTCCACCTTTTTAACTCTCTGATCTGGAGAAAGGTAGAGCCCCTAGACTGAGAGAGTCGGGACAACTCAAGTAAAGGAGCCATTTTGTTTCTGCACCATTTAGTAAGTTTGTATTTTTTTCTGGAAAGGGGAAATGTATTCATTTATGGGATAAAACAATAACCAAGCTGGCAAGGGTTTTGACAAGCATAAGAGAGGAAAATGTTCGGACGTGAGAAAAGAGGAAATTGGGGGGAAAAAAAAAATCGAACTGACATTGAGACGGTTCCCAATAAAGTTATGGAATCGAAATGGCTCCGTGACCAGATTTTCTGGAACCCGCATGTTGCAACTCAATCTAGGATTTCTGGGATAAGTGAGCCACAAACTATGTGCAACAAAATAAAATCATTCCCAATCATTTCTCCACCTCAGCTCCTGGGCAGGGAATTACCTCCCCTTCCTCAAAGAACGGATCAGCCTCTGCAGATCTTACACTGTGGGCTAAGTCTCCAAGCACCTGACTAGACCCTCTCCCCTCCGACAACTATCATGTAGTGTAATATTCTGGCAAGCAGAGTTCTTCAAAACCATCCATAAATTCACTGTCCAACCTACTTTTGCCTTGTCTGGGCTATGGAGAAGAGCACTCACTGAGCAAGAGGCAGGAACGCTCTGTAAGCTGCTTTCACGCTGGACGGAAACAAATTTTTCGCGCAACGATTACATTCAAAGTCAATGCAAAGACATGAATACGCGCATTGACTTTGAATGTAATCTGTCGCACGAAAAATTCGATTCGCGTCCGGTGTGACAGTAGCTTCAGACCAACCCTTGGACCAATATGTGCCTTTGAAAAAAAAACAAAAAAACTGCCCATCCATTGCTGATGCTAACTTCATTTCTGACTTATTTCCCCGCTTCTGACCCTTTAAAGTGCCTCTTAAACTCACACAGAACAGATGGAAGTCCAGCTTTTGAGGCGAACAACAGATAAGAGCCTCTCTCCGTCCCCCCGTCCCCCCATTTTGGGCTTGCAAGCGCGAGACCTGTGGAGAGATCCCAGAATCACCATCGCCCGGCGCGAGGCTAACACGGTTAAATGAGGCGGCTCATTGCACGGGGATATCACTCCGCCGAATATGCTCGTGCAGCTGCTCGCGTGTTGCTTTTTTTTCGCCCTGCAGCGGCGCCAACATCTGGAGCGTCTGAGTGGTTATCGGGGCCGGGTTAGTGCACTCCAGCAACTGCACATCTGTGCGCTTCCTTAAAAGTCCGCAAACCTCGGACTACCTTTAATAAAACGCCGCACAGAAGGAAGGCCAATGCGCTGCACGAACTAGGGGCCGGTAACAAATCAGTCCATTTACCGACCCGGCCGCGGCTGGAACTAAAGCCCGCAAATGAAACCATACAATGAGTTTCCAGAAAGGCTTCACGGTCAATCCATTTTTTTTTCGAGGGCCGGAGAGCGACCGCGGCAATCTCCCGGCGCGCAAAACACCGAATTGGATCCTGTGAAAAAATCTATACGGCTAAGCTGCTTCGACAGGTCAGTGATGGCTTTCTGTCAGATGGTCAGGTCTGTCAGCACGGATAGATCGGCCCGGGGAGAGACGAGCAGCAGTAAGTCACCGGAGGATGACAGCACCTCACTGAAGAGGTCTGCGTCGCTGACAGCATGATGTAGTCACAATATATTCGTGTCAAATAGGCTGTAGGCCTATAATTGACGTATTTCTCCCGCTACTGTGGAAGGATCACGGGCAAGACTTCAGATTAATCAAACCTTGATTTTGAATGAAGATCACAAACCCAAAAATGTTTAATACAAATACAAAGAATAATAATAATAATTATTATTATTGTTGTTGCTTTTGTTGTTGGACATGCTGTTGCACACGTTGTTGTTGTTGTTGTTATTATTAATAATAATATAATCCATATAGTTTTAAGGATGATTATCAAACATTTCATTAATGCTAGGTTGAAATCGATTGTATATGAAAATATCTGGCCCTTTTCTCTAGTTAATGGTGGTGAAAGATAAGATTAATTTAAACATGAGAGGGAAAAAGTGAAGAGGTCAGATTCTCTTACCGCTCGGATGTTTTCAAAACCTCTTTAGCTTCATATCTCTGGGTTCACTGCGGTGATCTTCAGTCTGATGGGGAACAGGATGCACAGGATGCCTGAACAGATGAGAGAGGAGAGAGGTGTTTCAACAATGCCCCATCACTGTAAAACTCTCATGTGTCTCTGCTGCAAGTTTCAGAGCTACAGCTAAGAAAAGTCTGTCTTTACAGTTATACAGCTAATGCTTTTACCCAAAGCCATGTACTATATATTAAACTAAGCCGGGGCCTATCTCCCCTGTGTAATGTAGGGTTAGAGAGGGGTATTTATTGTGGCTACACTGGAGCCTCAACCATTCAACCATCTGAGTCCCAGTCAAACAGCCTCCAGGCCACAGGCCACCCTGCCCTGGCAAGCGTTCAGTGACATCGATCAGTTCTTCACTCTTTTCAAACAGTTATTGCGGCTCACAATCGATACTGGCATATTCAGTATTTGATCTGATCCGATTCTCATCAGATTTAAAGACTCAGTGTCCAGCCCCCGGAGCCGGTTTTGTCTCTGAGGTCCATTTCATGGGTCTCTATATGAGATGTGTCTCAGTGGTAACACTGGTTGGCTCTAGTGCAGGTAAAAACATACCCTGTTCTCCATTCAGACAGACAGACAGACAGTCTGTCTGTCTGTTCTCCATTCAAGTCAATAGAAACTTTGGTTACTCTTTACTTGAAGGTACTGTCATAAGAGTAACACGACACTGTCATAATCATCACATGACACATGTAACAGTTATGACAGTGTCGTGTCACTATTATGATGAAGTTGTCATAATCAAGAAAACCTAAACAATGTCAAGTTGTCATTTTAAAAACCAAATGACACTTAATGACAACATTTATGACATTGACATAATGTTTATGACAAGTTCATGACTGTGTCATATCACTCTTATGACGATACCTTCAAGTAAAGAGTTGCCGAAACTTTATAATACTGTAAAAATACAAATGATGATCTTCTTCTGCAGGTAAAAATGTTTGCTCAGTAAGTTTTTTTTTTTTTTCATCATCGAATTGCCCTCCTATGTGCTGATTTGTTAAGGTTACAGTGCTGCTTGGACAAGAGAGAAATGCTTCTTGGTAAAATTAGGAGCAGGTCACATGACTGTATATAACGTGCAGTCAAACGTTACTGGACGATTGAGACTCAGGGTCTGAACTGCACAGACTCTGATTCTGAATCGGTCAAAATGGCGGCATCTAAGAACTGAGCTCTCTGTGCATGTAATGATCTCTCTGAGAGGTCCTGCTGTGTCGGCCTCTCGCTCGATGCTCGGTCGATACGCACAGGAGCGCGGCGGTCGTGTTTTCCTGCGAGCCAGCTCAGCAGGCAGTCGGGCGCTTTATTGGACAGCAGAAATAATCGATGGTACAGGGCCCGGCGTTTTGCGGACGCGAGGATGAATATGTGCTTCTGAAATCGGCTCCATGACTATTACTGTCACCGAGTACGGCATCGCTTCGAAAATGAGGGATTTCCTTACCCGGGGTAGAGCCAGTGTGTGTGTGTGTGTGTATATATGTGGGGGTAAATATGGGTGTGCTATTGTTAGTTTTCGTGTGCATCATGCCTGCATGTGTCTACATTGCTTGTGTGTGCGTGTTGATGGACGTGCATTCATTTGCACGTGAGCATATTTGTGAAATTTTGTGTTGTGTGCATGCATGCCTACTGTGCGTGTTTGTGTGTGTTTATGGGTGTTGAGTGCATGCGTGTCTACTGTATGTGTTTGTGTGTGTTTATGGGTGTGTAGTTGTGTGTTGAGTGCTGAGTGCATGCGTGTCTACTGTAGTGTGTGTTTATAAGTGCAAAGTAGTGTTTTGAATGCTTGAATGTCTACCGAACTGTATGCGTTTGTGTGTGTTTTAGGGTGTGAAGTTGTGTGTTGCATGCGTGTGCCTCTCTGGTATGTGCGTGGGTGTGTATAGGTGCAATCGTGTGATTAATTGTGCATCATGCATGCATGTGTTTATACTCTATGTGCCTGTGTGTGCATGCGATTGTGTGTTTAAGTGTTGCGCGTGCATGTCTACACTGAATGTGGGCGTGGACATTAGCGTGTTTGTATGTTGTGGCGTGTGTTTACTGTAAGTCTGTGTGCTCCATGTCTCGGAGGCCTTGTCCTCCACCCTTCCCCAGCCTACAGACAGGCTCCCAGCAGCCCCCTGGAGGGCATCGTTTCCAGGACAACAACCAGCCAGCGGGCGGACACTATTCCTCACACTGATGGGACCGCTCACACTGATGGGACCGGCTTCTGCCCGAGACTGTCCAATCACAGTGTCCCTTGTGCGAGGAGGAGGATGGGGGGGGGGGGCTGTCCCTAATGATGGGGTTGTGGGTGGGGGAGGGGGGAAACGGTGCTGACAGAATCACTATGAGGATGCGGCTCCCTCAGGGGTGTATACACACTGTGTGCTGTTTACACGCCGGCGCTCAACCTGACACGTGCATTGTATAACCAAATGTTTAAGTTCTGAACATATGATAAACGCTTGTGTTACACTTTTTAAACATGTCACAGTGTTTTGATTCAGTTTTAAAGTGGATTCAACAAATCTAAAAAACCTTGATCGTAACATCCAATAAACACCAGTGTTTTGAAGGGGAACACCGATTTACGAAAATAATTGCCAGGCATTTAGCTTTTACACACTGTTTACATTTTAAACATGTCACATGTTACATGGTTTTACAGTGTGCGCATGTGCACTGAGCAGGCATGGCACAGCAAGCGCACTGACGTGTGTGCACGCATTCTCACACACACATGCACAAATAAACACTCTCACACACTAACTTACTTGCACACAAACACACACATTCACACTCCCGCACACAAACACACACATTCACACTCCCACGCACAAACACACACATTTTTGTATAGCTCTACTTGTGAGGGCATTGTATTGCTTTACATTCATTCTATACAGCCTCTCCCAATCCCGAACCAAAACCAAATTATGCCTGACCCTAACCTTAAGCAAACCTTATCTGTCATTGTAACATAACTCTAACTTTAGCTAATTATCCATAATCCTCCATAATCTTCTCCAAGGACCACTCAAAATGTCCTCACAACCCAAGATGCCGTCATAGCATCTGTTGTTTCACACAGTCACATAGACGCACAAACACACACACTCGGACGGACACACGCGCGCGCGCACACACACACACACACACACACACACCACTTCCCCTCTCTTACAGCCACAGATCATCATTAACAGGCCTCAGTGTTCCCATTTCTACTACTAGCACTTAGCAGGCTAATTTATTGGGCGACTCTCACAGTTTAACCAGGATCGCTTACAGTAAATGTATGTACTTAGCATTATCCTGTAATGCTTCTCGGTTGCTGCGGTTAGCCTGCATTAGCGCTGTGACTGTTCTGCATGAGTTGATAAAGGGGAAACGCTAGCCAGGCTTGTTTAGCCGCTCTTCGCTTGCGTGCGGCTGCTCTCTGGTGCTGTGAGTCACTTCGGGTACGATGGCGCGCTAAATGGATGCGGTGCAATGTAATGTAACATGGCGTTTTTCCGCAGGACTGGGCACACCGCCACACCCAGGGCTGCGACAGAAGACGACATGAACTCCCTGTGGCGTGCGCGTGCATGTGTGAATGTGTGTGTGTCTGCGCGTGTGTGTGCGTTTGAGTCACCGAAGTGTGTAGCTTATTCATAGTTAATGTAGCCAGTGCAGTCTGAGTGTATCTCCACGGCGACACTATGATATAAAGGTCATGATTTGCAGACAGGTCACATGACATGGATGTAGGTATCAGGAAATGAGAGATGGCGGTCTCCATCTCAGCCACACAGCCGTCGTTTTCAAACTCAACATGTGTGAGGGGCGAGCCACGATCTGAAAACGAATATTGATGTCTGAATACTTACAGATGTTTTTTTCAGGAGAGGAAGGAGAATAGATTTCTCCTCTGATACAGACATGTGCATCCTCTCTCTGTGTGCTCTCGCACGATTCTGATCGCAGCACTGTGGTGCGCTGGCACAGAACGTGCGTTCGCCGTGGAGACATATGGCCGAGCACCATGGCGCAGGGCGGATTTAGAGATGGTGGAGCTGCAGGGGCAAGATGGCTACTCTACCTCTGCTGTGAGAGAGCAGGGTTCTGTGTGTGCGTGTGTGTGTGTGTGTGCGCGCGAGTGTTTCTGTGCATGTGTGTGTGTTTCTGTGTGTGTGTGTGTGTGTGTGTGTGTATGTGTGTGTGTGTGTGTGTGTGTGCGCGCGCGAGTGTTTCTGTGCATGTGTGTGTGTGTGTGTGTGTGTGTGCGCGCGCGAGTGTTTCTGTGCATGTGTGTGTGTTTCTGTGTGTGTGTGTGTGTAGATGTGTGTGTGTGTGTGTGTGTGTGCGCGCGCGAGTGTTTCTGTGCATGTGTGTGTGTGTGTGTGTGTGTGTGCGCGCGCGAGTGTTTCTGTGCATGTGTGTGTGTTTCTGTGTGTGTGTGTGTGTGTGTGCGCGCGCGAGTGTTTCTGTGCATGTGTGTGTGTTTCTGTGTGTGTGTGTGTGTGTGTGTGTGCGTGTGGACAGGCGTTCATCCTAGCAATCGGCCATCTTAAGTTTCAGACATTTCTCTGACCTCACTGTGTTCTGTGTAAGTGCAGGTGTGTTTTGTGTAAGTGCAGGTGTGTCCCAGTACTGATATGTACCAGTTTTTTATTTACACTGTATATTACCATGTTCTTTTACACCAGGGGTTTTTTTTTGCATTTTTACCAGCCACTTCAATCATAACCCCCCCAAATTTTCCTCATGTTATAATTACAGTTGCAGCCATTGGTTGTATTCAGTCAAGGCTTACCCCCAGAAAATTGAACAGAGAAATTTGGACACATCCAAGTCAATCATAATATCTTTACTCTCTCAGATTTCTTTGACTGGTGATCCGCGCGTCATCATCTGAAGGAAGGGCAGCACATTCCCTCCCCTCCCTTCTCTCGTACAGCAGAAAACACGTAATGATGAGAGAATGCCGGGGCGAAGCCTCATCTCTCTCTGAAGATAAAGGGCTCACCGCCGCCCTCAACAGAAGCGTATCCTTGGATCGGAAGGCAAAAGAGAGGGAGAGCTCCGGCCTCGGAATCTGACGGACAGCGAGGACCTCTTTCAGCTGCGTCAGGCTTATTTTCACCTTGCTGGCGAGCCGCCACAAAAATGAAATTCGTTTGACACCAGCAAACCACTGGACTGAAACAGAAGTCCACCCTTTGTACATGGGCACAGATTGGGCAGCTCAGAGGACTCAGTAAAACTGCAGTAAAACACTGTTTATTCCCCGTAATTGAAATTACGTTCCCTTATTCCATAGCTGCAGTTGTCGTCCGTTCATTTGCCCGATGTGAGTAGAAAGAAATAACATTTAGTTGTTAGGAAGTAAAATTTCCAACCACCTGAACTTACTGACTAGAGCTAACCTTTAGTCAAAAAGTTAAACTAAAAATTAATATCATCTGGCAGAGTTTATGGTTGGAAGGAAAGCATAGCAGACCTTTACTTTCTGACCTCAGGACTCAAAACCTGCATTTAATCATTTTCAACTCAGTAATATAGAAGGTTTTGGGGGCCTGTTCACCTCCACTAACGCCATGGAGTGGCAACAGTCTGTGTGACCAACGGCGGCCATTTTGTGACAGAGAACTGTATCAGCCATGTTTTATGGGATACCTCGTTCTCTTCAGTTAAAGAGAAAAAAAAATGCAAATCGGCACTCACAGTAATGCCAGCTATTATCGCACTGTAGTCACCTGCTGGAGTGAAGTGTTTATACGACATACTCTAGATCACGTCTCGGAGGCTGCGTGAGCTATGTAGCGGCTAACGCACTCCTCTTCTGCTGCCAAGGCAGGTTAGCAGAGGAGTCGCTCACATACGTAACCTCCCCACATGCAGAGACGCTGGTACACACACACACACACGCAGACCTGTGTAAGCAGACAGGCACGCTACACACACGTGCTTGCAGACACGTTTACAGAAATCCACATGCTCACAGACATGCACGCAGGCTTGTGACATACATGCCCGCACACACACGTGCGCTCGCTCAAGGACACACGCAACTGTTCATACAAGCACGCAATACAGAGACACACAGACTCACTCACTGTACACACAGATGCTTGAAAATGCAAACACTCAATTTAGATGCAAGCGGATACTGTTATACACAGACACATACTCACACACTCGAATGCCTTCACACACACACACACACACACACACTATATAGACGCATACACGTGCACATACACACACACACACACACACACATACACACACACCTGCTCGTGTCAGTAATTTCCTGTCAGAAGAGCCTCTTCAGCACAGCCTTCGTTAGCGGACCCGGCGCGCGGCGATAAGCGCGCCGGCAGCCATTACCTTGGCCCGCCTCACCGCAAAACCCAAACGATAATTACACACGGTGGGTCTGTCACTTCATCTCCACGCAAACTCGAGCCTCCGAAAATTTAATTACAACACCTGCCCTTCTCTGGACTCAATAAGGCTGCATCAAGTGCGTCGCTAACACTAGCAACCTCTATGCATATGTAAACAGCGTGGAATAGATTGCCCAGCAGCAATACCATGACTGAAAATAAAGATACCGTTTACATCAATGGCAACAGCGATCACAACTGAATAGCAAACAAGTAACCTACTACCCCCATAAGGGCTATTGCAGTTATCAGCACCAGTCGAGAGTTAAATGGGGCTCTGGCTCAGAACTGCTCTGTAGATGCTTGTCAGAATGCCTGTATACAATATAAAATGTGACATTCTTAAATGTGCCTTCGCAAAGCGGGGAGGATCTTTATGGCGTGAGGTCAGGAGTATGAGATCCAGACAGTGCAAATAGGCCCCGCCCACTCTGAAGGTGAGGCAGATAACAAAAACTGACCTTCCGTTGAAGATATTGCGTGACGGTGCCTTCCGGTCTTTTACGGTGCGCTCGTAAAAGTTCAGAAATGCCCGAATGTTGTTTTACGGAGGAATTGAGGACAAACAAGTCAAACTAACTGCAAAATTGAGCCCATAAGAAACGAAAATTGGATTCGAGCAAGGAGACACAGCAGAGCGCGTCATACTCTGAGTGGAGACGTAGCCTAACATTGCCAGCTAGTTAACAACCAGAGATAACTAACATAATAACAGACAGAGATAACTAACATAAGATAACATAACTAGCTGGCTAACAACCACAGAACTCCCATAGGAAAGGTAATTATTGTACTGCTCAATGCTGGCTGGACAGTTTGGGCACACTAGGTCTATTTTAAAGGAAAATATACAGCTGTCGATTTTCTCGCTTTTAATGTGAAACTTGTGCTTTTAGGCTTTCTCTCAAGCTATCATATGGTATCGTTTTCTAAGACGGCAATGCATTACCCAAAATGCAGTTCATTGGCTGGATTCAATAAGGGCCTAAGTCCGCAAAGTTTCAAGTCAGGTTTTCCATGCCTTGTGCTCATTATGTAAGTTTTTTGACTGTGTGTAAGAAAAGTCCCAACTCCTATGAATAAATGTGATTATTATTGATGTTTTTAACACAGTGAGATCAGGCCGGGCCCAAATCCAGGAGTTGGGCCTCTGCTTTAAAAAATTCTGCCTTGGCCGCTAGGTGGCAGCCGCAGTGAAAAGTGCTCTGTGAGTAAATACAAAGTGTTCAGCTGGTCAGCACACCACAGAAATGACACTGACGTTTCTGAAACTACTGTACGTATGTTGTTACGAGTCACAACAAGGTGCCTTGCAAAGCCTAATGTCAGAGCTATTACGCATCTACAACTGCCACTCTACACTCAGCAGATGGGTGTCGAGTCTGCCTGCCGAACCTCAAGATGCCCAGAAACTGGTCTGATATCTGTCACCAGAGGCAGCAGTGGCACAGACCTTTCTAGATAAGTTAGTGGTCTACGGAGTTAGTGGATAACAGGTGTGGGTGGAGTCAGATTTTGAGGATGACAAGGCTAGTTTGGATGCATGTAGTAGATCGTTTAGAAGCAGAAGTAGGTTGTTTGCATGAGATGCATTTCATCTTAAGTTTAAAATGGAAAAATCTGGGAAAAAAGTTTTTTCTTGGTCAGAAACGGCTGTTAATGCCAGACCTCTGAAGACACCCCCCCTCTTCCTACTTTGAAGGAAGTTTTAAAGTAGGTTTTTTTTTGGATTGTTGATTTTCACATTATATTTTGATGATTCTGGACATGTTTAGTTCAAAAAAGGCCAATATTCACTGTCTTAGTTTGGTCACATTATTATTTGCCACCATATTTTGTTATTTTGTGACCTGTTGGGGTACTGCTTGTGTCAAAAAATATGATACTAAGATCATGGCCACACTTGGAGTTAAAAAAATAAATGTTCTCCCTTGAAAAAAATTAGTTTCATGGATTTGGGCCCTTATTGAATTCTCTGATTCGATTTGTTTCGGGGAATTTGCGTCAAGCCAGCCATGAGAGTTGACCAGTCAAATTTACATAATGCACCTAAAATAATAGCTAATTCCTAATTTGTTAGCTTATGGTCGCTAGCTCATTATTTACAACTCATAGTTGCTGTTTTTTTTTCTTGGCTTCCCCAGTGCCAACTGCCTCAAAGCCAATTATCTCCTCTAATTTGCTCAAT
This sequence comes from Gymnothorax reevesii, assembly GCA_029721435.1. NCBI lineage: Eukaryota > Metazoa > Chordata > Actinopteri > Anguilliformes > Muraenidae > Gymnothorax > Gymnothorax reevesii. The sequence continues at coordinate 151,391,053 of CM056575.1, forward strand.
TTCACGGTTTGGAATCAAATTTGAAAAATGAGTTTTGGATTCTTTAACTTGTTTGTCTCACATCCCACCACGCAGTAACATTTGTGCATTTCTATAACTTCAGCTAGCAGATTAAAAAGACAAGAGGGTACCATCACGCAATACAAAATCAATAGAGGTGGATGATTTTATTTCCCCCACGTGGGCGCGGTTTTGAGAGTATGACAACGCAATACGCTCTGTCTCCTTTAGAAGATTCTTGGCTGAACATCCTATTACTGATGAAACAATCACAACTTGGACCTGACACTTTATTGATAATGTAACAATTACTACTTGGAACGTACATTATGATTGTGATGTAGTATTCATGACTTGGAACTGACATTCTAATACTGACGTAATAATCGCTACAAGGAATTGAAATTCAAATGCTGATGCCACAATCGCCTTCTTGGAATGGACATTCTAATGTGACAACCACTACAAGGAATTGAAATTCTTTTGCTGATGTAACAATCACTGCGCAGGACTGCACAGCACAGCAGAGTTCTAAAACAGTGTAAAAAAGGCTCTACAAACATTGGTATTTCAAGTCACACACCTATGTGTGCAGGTCTAAGCCCAGGTGCTTTACTGAGGAATCACACAGTCAGATCTGACCACAGACGGGTGAAACAGCCATCGCCGTTACATCTTTACATTGCCTGACTCTGACAAGGCTGGGATGCATGCCAATCAGATCCACACAGGTATGCCTTACCTGAAAATGGAAAAAAAATATCATAAAAAGTAAAAACTGAATGCTACCTCACCTCAAAACCACATACTGCTCATGGATATTTGAGGAGCAGAATTTGGAATGTTCTGGAAGTTTAACATTTTCAATTAGCAGAAGTGACTGTGACATCATCATTAGAATGTTCAGTTACAAACATTCTAATCACATTTGTGGTTCGCACCTTAAAGTGTGGAGTAACACCGAGGGCACACAGGTGCGTAACTCGCTCCATGAGGAGTGGGGAAGAGGTCACGCCAGCCGAGGTACAGCCGGAGTAATTTACTTTATTATAACTATTATCTCCCGCCGCCGAGATTAACGGATTTTCAGCCGGCTTTGACCCAGCCCCCCCAACCTTCGGAACTGGATGCAGCAAAGCTGGGATCATCCAGTCTAATCCGCGGTCATTAACGGTGAACTGCACGATAGCCAACCCGCTAAGATCTGCTGGCTGCCCTACAGTGGCTAAACAGCGGATTTGATGCCCAATTTAATAAATTACTGTAACATCCTCCCCTTCCCTGCTCCGCTCCCCTCTCCTATTCTGCGGCACCCAATCCCTGATCGCTCTCGGAAAACAAAACGCCCACATAGTGATAACCAGGAACAATAACGCTGATTACAATAACAATCGCTATTAGTAAATCAGGGTGTGTTTTATGCGGTAATGATAATTGCCGGTTGCATTCATCAGGAAATGAGGAGCGTTTCCCTGGAATGACAGGACGGGGTGGGGGTGGGGGGTATGTTTTCGGCTGATGTGATCGAGATTCTCTCACTGTCACTGTGTGGAAAGCTGGGGTAGCTCCAATCGCATTTTTGATTGGCAGTTTAATTTATTAATGATGATTTCTGTGAATTCTCTGTGGGTTGGGCCTACTGTGCGCATTTTTTGAAATTTTTACTTTACCATCCTCTGTTTTGAATAAGTTGACAGTTTAATTCAGGACTGGAAGGATGTTACAACATTAAAAAAAATTCCAAAGTGTTTGGTGTGTATAAAATGGAGTGGGCTTTATTCTTTTTATATGCTAAGATAGATTAACAACATACTGTACATAAAGTTGGTTAAATACTGTTGGGAACCGGATGGACCCAGGTGAAAATATCCGTTATTTAAAATACCGTTTCTCCAGCTATGAATTTGACAAAACCTCCAGTAGCCCCCCTTGAGAATGTGTTGCATAAAAATTCACAGCACTGCGACAGAATTGTGTTTTCGAATGATACCACTGAAGTAAACATTTTACTGGAACGAACCACTAAATCTTCCACTTTTGTCAGACAATGTGTCATATTATTTATCACTGAAAGCAGCAGTTTTGACTCCAAACAGGAGGGGGCGCTACTCTGTGATGAACACGGAGGTTAATCGAAGGACAGCAGGTGTCTGTCCTGCTCTCTCTCAAACCCTGACCGAAAATAACTCTCTGCGGCTTCTTTAAATAAATTATTGCGGTGCCACCCATCCTCCCAGCATGTCCTCTCGGCCAATTAAAAATTTAAACCCGTTTAAGCGAGGTGGCAGGCAGCCCCCAGAGAAACCTGAAACACCACGGTCGGAAGCCGCGAAGCGCTGTCAGGGAGGCGTCTCAAGGACTCTGTGAATAACGGCGACAGTGATCAGCCGAAAGCCAAGCCGGGCTGACAAACAGAGGGGTTTTTTTCAGTATTTTTTTGAACCATAGCAGTAACTCATATGGGGGTCATTTATTATTACAATTCTTTACATCTCATGTGCTTGAAGGCCCCCCAAGACACACACACACACACACAAATTCTCACGCTACACACAGATGCACACACACATTACACACTGTACACACTATTTGCACGTACATACAGACAATTATTAACACACTGCCACCACCGCAGGTCATCGAGAAACGATAGTCCTTCAGGAATGCAATCACTGCTGCTTTACTCGCACTGTTTTAAACTTGCACTCTTTGTTGCCAGTTAATTTAACTGGCGACTCTTTTGCCAGTTGTTTGAACTGTAATTTTACAATAAGAATTACAACAGAGTTGAGCATATGTTAAGTGTAAACCATAGTTAAATGCACGCAGGACTACTAACAGTTAAAATAACTGGCAAAAAAGGTGCAAGTTTCTAATAGTGTGGGGGGCGAGAGAGAGAGAGAGAGAGAAAGAGAGAGAGACCGACCCTTGTGACGGACCAGTGAACTGTCGATTATGTGTTCCGGCCTCTCACCCATTGCATTCTGGGATAGGCTCCGCATCACCACTCCTTCATGATGCTGAACAGGAATTAGAGGATAATGGATTGATGGATGGATAGATGGATGGATGGATGGACGGATGGATGGATGACATTGGCTTCTAACCTTCTGTTACTCATTCCAGAGACTAAATCAAAGTGAGCGCATTTTCAGGGCGTCACCAGTCTCACTCTGCCCTGCCCACTCAAGCAGGAAATCCCCCAATGTTATCGGCAGTTACCTTTGTGACGTTCCTTTCTAACAGTGACTCTTCATGGTTTATAATCTACTTGCATGCGTTAGATTACTGTTCCATCCCCATGAAAGCATTACCGTTGGGGCGCTCCCATAAATAACAGCGCCTTCTGCCCAACCTTACTCTCAGTGGGTCCATCAGTGCAGAACATTAACCGCAAATAGCTACAGATGGATAAACGGGATGGTAGGATCTAACCTCACGAGCAGTGCCACTGGGTTATTTCTCACATGGAACATTTTAGAGGGGTGTGGAACATCCAAAAAAACCTCAGGTTGAAGATAAATACTTCAATTAACCTATGAGCCCATGCATCTTTGCTAAGGCGGCCAGGTTGATCACAGATGGTGGGATAACTAGGATGCTGATGTTTCCCAGTCCGTTATATATCCGCACACACCTCAGATAACATTCTGCAAGGATATAGGATGCTGTTGAGGGAGGAGCCAGGACAGTAGTTGGTGAGTGTGTCTAATTGTAGACTCCGCCCCATGACATCATAGAGGCAACTATTCCCAACCATGATCTCATAGTCTCGGCCTGTTCCTACTGTGATGTCATAGAGATGATTGGGCCCAGCTCTGATGTTGCGGACAAGATTCTGGCACAACTGTGATGCCGTAAACGCGGCTCTTGGCCTTGAGTGCAGCAACCCTTGTGGAGAAAAATATTTTGAGTTGGCATTTTTAGCGACTTAACTCAAACAAACAAATAAGTCACGCTGCACCAATTAAGCCCGCAGGTCAAGGCCGTTAGAGTCCAGAAGCAAATTAATTGGTTCCAATAAGAGGAGGGAGTAGCCATTCTAAATAAAGTGGGCGACTACCTGCGAGGGACAACATCATTTTACCAGCAATCGATAGATGTTTAATTAGAGCGCGGAAAACCCGTTTCATTCAGCCCAGAGCGCGTTCTGTCAGCCTGCTACCACGTGTTTGTCTCAGAGTACAGACAAAACGTTGATTTTACCACAAAGGGGAAAAAATCAATTAAAGGAGAAACATTCCGCAGCGAGATTCAACGTGGAAAACGAAAAAGGACTCCCCTCTCATTAGCCCGTTTACCGAATAAATGGGATTTCCAGAGCGCCGTTTCAAACCGAGCGAAGAAAGAATGCTCTCTCCACCCTTTCATGAGTCTTCATTAATGAGTCCTTTCATTCACTCAACTCCGTACAGATTGCTTTTCCAGAGAATACTATTCCTTCCTTTCTTTGGATTTTTCTGGTTTTTGAATATGACGGTTATGATTTTCTCAGTTCTGAGGGATAATATTCGCCAGCTCTCGTACACAGCTCAGGCCTGTCTCTAGGATCTGAGAGTGTGTTTTGTGACTCCTGCAGACAGTGGTCATTGAGGGATGTGTGTCACTGATTGGATGGAGACGCCCATTGAGACATTGAGAGTGCCCAGCTATATCATTCACATGGCTGTTGTAGGGCTGGCTCTGAGGCGATGATTGCTTATCGTCTGGTGAACCTCATACTTCAGATGATTGTTGACATTAACAAAGCCAGTGTTCTAATTACAGGGCTGCCCAAGCCTGCTCCTGGGGAGGAATCAACCGGTAGGTTTTCATTTCAACCCCAACAGTAAACTAATCTCATTTAATCTGACCAATTATAACATCACTTCATGGTCACGCAGCCCGGCTCTAGCTGCTGATTGAGGTGTGCTTTGTTTAGGTTGGAGTGAAAAGCCTTAAGATGGCAGATCTCCTGGAGGAGGGTTGGAAAACATATTCCCCAGCTGGCATCCTCCTTCTGTTCATATTCCTTCCATTTATATTAGTCATTACCACAACGGAAACGGGAGTTTTCACTCAGTAAACCCACAAGGAACTCTTTTCAGAGAAGAAGAGGAGTTTTTGATGAGTCTTTGATCCCTCACAAGACTGTCTTCCAGAGCTCAAATGTGTTCCACCCCCAGTAATGATTATTATATCAGTTTCAGAGAGAGAGCGAGAGAGAGAGAGAGAAAGAGGGTCGCCCTCTGTGGAGTCCGTCAGTGAAAGGTTTTTCCCGGAGCAGTACCCCAGTGGCTGAGGTTTTCTACAGTGAGTGGTTTTATTCAAACACGTTTGCACTGGCGAAATAGGCTAATCACACGATTAATCAGACTTTCAAACTCCACAGACAGGGTGGCGGAGCCTGGAGAATGAAGATAAAGGGCCGGGATTTTCCCTTCGGTTCGTCCCGCTCGGGAGATGGGACACCAGCCCGGAGCAATGCTGTCACTACGTTCTTAACATTGCCAGAACATTGCAGAAACCTTTTCACCTGCGGTCACCGACTCGCCCTTGAGGTCGCAATCATCTTCACTTCATCATAGCGTTTGCCACCAGGACCAAGATGGTTGTTAAGAGACGCACTGCTTCCAAACCCGGATTCACAGGGGCCCTGATCCGCTTGCTCGGAATCCTCCGGAAAATGAGTCTTCATTCGTGGCATTTGCCTGCCTCTTTCAAAGCAGGATAAAGGAGAAATCCGTTGATGAGGTTGACCCTGGAAACTTTCCATTCTATCAAGTGTGTGTGTGTGTGTGTGTGTGTGTGTGGGGGGGGGGGGGGGGGGGGGGGGGGGATTAAGCGTACATTAATCATCATAAGTAAATGCAGTCATACACATTAACTAATATTTAATTAACTGTTAATGTGCTTAGTAATCATTTACTTATGGTGCTGATGTTTACTAAGGTATTGACTCATAAATTATTGAATAGTTTATTAGTTTGATGTGTTACTCAAGGGCTGCGTAAGAGATGTCTTTCACCATTACAATGATGCTGAAACAAAGCATTAGTACGAAATTGCTCAATTATGGTGACACAATGCTTATTCAGCTCTCTGATGTATTAGTTAACTGTTAATTAACTGTTAGTTAATGTTTAATACTGCATTAACTAATGTGAATTAACGTACCCTTATTGTAACTGTTTGCATTTCAAAACCCGTTTGACACTGCGGAAGCACAAAGCTCTTTGACTCAAAGATCAGGGGTAAGAGAGGAACAGAGCAGACAAGCCGTGACGATTCACCCTGCTCACTGCAGCCTTCAACACCACACCACATCGATATGGGGCCACTCTTACCTTTCGCCCGCGGGTCAGAGTGTGCGACTCTTTCTACGAGCATTCACAGTGCGAGGCTTCATGGAGTGAGTCCTTGTCTATTATCTGGATCGGTTTTTACTCGAAAATTGATTGTATGGTGATCTGGTCCCTCTTGCTATGGTTTGACAAACCTTGCGCTGGGCGCTTGCAGTCCGATTATGCTAACTTCATTCAGTCATCACAAAGCATCAACCTCCAGAGTGGATTTTTTTTTTAAAGAAGGATCGTTAGTCGTGGGAATAGCCTGTCAGGCATAATGAAAGTGCTCGCCACGCCAAATCATTCAGAAGTTCTTGATGAGGAATGTGCTGGACTGAGGGGAGAAGAAATAGAGGCTGGTACATTTTTATCCCCCTGTCCCTGCTGGCTTATTGATCCTGGACTCTCATCAAGGAATTCTTCAGAGGAGTGGAACGCAAACGTCAGGTATCGACGGGGAGTATTTCACTCAGGCGTGCACTCACACACGTCACAAACATCACAAGTGCGTGTACACATAAATGCTGCATTTTCATGTTTTGTGAGAGAATCCCGTCGACTTACATTCAGTTCTGAACCTCTTACCCTGTCCTCAGCCATAAACACTACACACCTAACCCTGACCCTGACCTTAACCCCTGACCTTCACCTTAACCCTTAACCCTCAAATAATTCAGCCACTTTGTGGGGAACATATGGCCCCAGAAGTGATGAAAATAAGATTTTTTACCTCCTCATTGTTACATTTGCCTGCTTGAATTCAGACCCATAATCACACAGCGACATGAGCACATGTAAATGCACCCAGAAATATACAGCGACACGCACACACAAACACGGATACACACACACACACAGAAAAACACTCGCACTAACTGTGAGCTTCTATTTTGGGAACCTGCACACGCTACATATAGCTCCACTGGAGATGAAAGAGGAAGTGGATTCCTTTACAGTCAGACACAGAGTCTGCGAGCAGCGCCGTAATCCGGGCTCTCCTCATCGCCGCAGAATTTTTTTTATTTTTTACCATGATTTAAGCTGCGAGCACTGGGACGACGTGGAAAAAAAAAAGTTTTTTTTTTTTTCTCCTTGACTTGCTGAATTGATCCGCGCTCCCGCGCCTCAGGTAAAGAGGCCTTATTTGTATTCCGGGCGGCGCTAAGGATTCCTCTCCAATCTCTCTGCCCGACCGCCTGCCAAAAAAAAAAAAAAAAAAACGGCGATATATAGACGCAGCGTATACATACTGACACCTGAGGAAAAAATACAGTTTCGCCGCGTGTTAGCGGGTTGTCCGTCACGGCGGTGCGGTCTCGTTTGTGACTTTAACAAATTCAGGGATGTCAGGGACATCACTTTGACGAATGGCGCTCCATCCCACTCTTCCAATAACGAATATATCCCCCCCCACCCCAAACACCGACCCGCCGTTTCACCCTGTCACATTAGATTGTATTACGTGATATTATATCACAACAACAGCTGTGGCAGCACCAAGCGGGATGAGCGAGAGACAGAGGAGGAGGAGTCAGAGGGGTGAAGGGCCGAGGGGAGATGAGGAGGTGCGATGGGAGTTTAATAATCTCCCGTGACGGAGGTGCCCCTTCCCTGTCGCTATCGCGTACCCAGCCCTTCCGCGGTCTGGCAGGTGATACTGAAAAGGCGACCAGCCCTTTGAGGGGCGGTTTCCGGCGTCGCACGGCAGAAGAGCGTTTCTCAGTACCCAACATCCCTTCCTGCCCCCAAATCCAAAACAGGAAGCCAGTCTCCGCAGGAACTGTTGTACGACACGAAGCGAGAAACGCAAGGTGGGGAGGTCAAATGTAAATCTCTTTTAACTCTTTTTGCAAAGCCTCCAGTCAAAGGTGCTTCGTTCCTCTCCCAACTTTCATCACAAATCTGCCGGAGCAGCTGAAAAATGAACAAAGAAAAATGTAATTAAAACAAAGGCGCATTGATTGGATAGTGGAGCTTGAGAGCAGTTTATTGTGGGGTGTTTATTTTTTTCCCGCAGCGTTGATGCTAGCATTACAGGCTTATAGCTGATGCAGTTATCCGGGGAGATTTGGGAATAGCGACGTAGCTTTGCGCATAATTGCATTCTGTTACACAGCTGCCTGTTTGCTGAGAGGACTCTTTGGATATGATAGCTCTAGTCTAACCAGGGAATCGACCACCCAAACAACCTCAGGTCACAAATCCAGCTCTTTAACCTTCATGGGGAAGTAAAGAGGGAACCCGGCTGAGAGCCTTTTTTGTGACACTGCTAGCAGCTATGCTAACACATTGCATCATTGCATCATAAACTGAAAAGACAAAACTGATTATCGTCACTGTAATTTTAGAGTTTGTTACACACATCTGAGGGTGCTCTTGTAACTTCAACATCTCCAAAAATAAAATGATAAGCAGCATATTGGTGGCGCCTCACAGCAAAAGGGTTGTGGGTTTGAATCCGGCCTGGGGCCTCTCTGTGTGGAGTTTTCATGTTCTCCCCGTGTTCGCGTGGGTTTCCTCCGGGTGCTCCGCATTCCCCCGCCCACAAAAACATGCATCATAGGAACACTCCAACCAGAACCCCTGACCAAGGAACTGGCTTTAGAACTGGAGTTGGTCCCCGGGCGCTGCTCAGTGGCTGCCCACTGCTCCTAACTGTAGGATGGGTCAAATGCAGAGGACAAATTACCCCACAGGGTTCAATAACATAAACCTAATATCAGTCATTTGCTAATGAACTGAAGCCTTTGAAATTGCAGTTACATGACAATCCAATGCTCCCGGAAAGAATATGAGGCTGTTGCTTTTCTGGTTTATGGCAAAATGCACAAGCACAGCTTCTGGCAGTATAACAGAAAAGGCATTCAGCTGTGATTCCCCTCTACCACCCAATAGTACATTTTCAGGAAAAAAAAAGGTTCTGTAAGGAACCAAGCAACTCCATGAAAGAACCCTCTGCTGTTTGAGTGTTCTTTGACTGTATCTCATGGCTATGATCGGGGGATCCACAGAGAAACAAGCAGAAGAATCTTATCTTTTTCTTTGAGAGGGAGTGTCGTCATTACTGCTCAGTAAAAGAGACGCCTCCCACAATCCCCCAGTGAGGGGACCGATACAGCCTCTCCACCTGGTTTGAGGTGACGCGACAGGGGGTCCCTCCTGTGGAGCGCAGTGCCCCCTGCGGGCAATTTGAGGTATTTTATTCCCACCCCCTGCGCAGCCACAGGCGACAGATAAGAATCTCATCCTGCGATTATGTACCCCGGGAGGCCGTCGCCCCGGGAGGGGAAACAGTGTTTAAAAGGGCAAGGCCCTGCGCTCTGCTCTGACAGAATAATAATACGCCACAGCCGAGGGCTGGGAACGCCGCCGCAGCCGCCACGAGCTGGGGCGGTGCGCATCACGTCCTCGGCTGTGCTACATTCACCACGCGGCACTTTCTAATCTCCGCGGGAGAGAGCATTTATTTTAAATATGAATAATGACTGAAAATCATTGGTGATCCATGCGATTGCACACGATATCTATCTATCTATCTATCTATCTGTGTATCTATCAACCTATTTACCAATCTATCTATCTATCTATCTATCTATCTATCTATCTATCTATCTATCTATCTAGATTTAGGAAGCTGCTTTCTTACAAGCAATGCAGTGCTAGACCTTTTGACCCCTAAGAAACTAAGTATCAGTGTTTGGTTTTACGCCTGAAGTGAAGAGTCTAATGCTGCTGTCACCTCTGCAGACTCAGAGCTGTGCAGCTCTGGAACACAGTCCCAGGGTCCTGAAAATAAATCAAAAAATGTTCCACGAAACCTACTGCAGTCTTCAAGGAGGTTAAATTATTCACAGCCATCCTCGGTCACGGCTCACCGAAGACGATCCCTGGATCGCCGTGTTTCGTTTCCCGTTAAACTGGTGCGTGAGTGACCTCGCTCAGATTCGTTGGTGCACAGTGAAGGGCGCTTACACTGACACTGACTCTCCGATAACTCTGGGATCCCACTGCATGAACACACCCTCCTTCTTCAAGAAGCCCCTCCCCTCTGCTCGGTCCCGACGACAGCATTACCCTCCCTGATGCCAGGAGGAATGGTTAATGTGCTTAGATAGCCATGAGTCATAGAGAGAAATCAAAATGTTTCGGCCGCTACATAACTTCCATAAATAAGCAGAGAGGTGAGATGAGGTGTGTGTATGTGTGTGTGTGTGTGTGGGGGGGGGTAGCTTCAATAGTCTCATTTGTGAGAACCAGCTTTTGAAAAACTGCAAATGTTGTGGGGACATTTTGGACGCTTCTCACAGACAATGATGGAGGATTATGGCTAATTGGTTAAATTAGCCTTACGGTTACAGTCAGGGTTAGGCTCAGGTTAGGCTGAAGGGTGTAATTTGGTGTAATGCGGTAACAGTTGGGGTTTGGAAAAGCCTTTACAAAGTGAATGTAAATATTAAAAAAATGACCTCACAAGTATAGATATACAATCGTGAGTGTGTGTGTGTGCGTGTGTGTGCGAATGCACATGCGGAGTGTGTGTGTGAGTGCGAACCATGGAAGTGGATTACAGTGTGAATGCATGTGTGTGTGAATGTGAGTATGTGTGTGTGTGCTTGCGGCTGTGTGTGTGTGCATGTGCGAGCAGGCACGCGCGCAGGCAGCCGGTATAGTGATGCTCATCCCCAGCATTTCTGTAACTGTTTTTAGGACCCAAGAGAGGGCCTGGCTTGGCTGGATGAACACTGGGAGCAGTGGGCTTCAGCCTGAGAGCCACAGCCTCCAGTGTGGCCCCACAGCTGTACCCAGGCCTGTCAAAATGATCTCTTTCATGGCCATGGAAATATAGGGAGGTAGCTGCCAGAGCTCCTGTAAAAAGCCGTAAAGGGTTTCAACACACTACATTACCCACAATGCACTGAAAGCACATTGTGGTTTATGAAAGGAAACCTCCCTTGACAGAACCCTTTCATTCAACATCAGTCAAGATGCTTCGCTGAGGCCGTCCTATCGCTGTCGAAGCCTTGCTGACCCGGGATATATCCCCTACTCTCTCTGTGGCCACTGTCTTTTCAGAGAATTACCTCCTCTGCTCCCTTGTCTCAAAGGATTTCCAGTTAACGTAAAAAAGTGGGCGCAACGTCCCCGGCCAAATCGCCTCCCGAGCCAAATTCAAGGTAAACTTGGCCAAGGCCGCCGTAATTTAAACACGGAGAGGGCATTGAGGGACACTTGACGGCTGCCAAAGGAAAAATGCATTAAAATTGGGATGGATGTTGTTGGGTCACCTGTAGGATTCTGCTGTCGGGGGCGGGGGGGGGGGGGGGGGGGGGTTGTCCTATCGATCTGTTTTGAGCCACACTGTTACTGAACCACAGTGTAGGGCACAGCGGGAAAAAAACACGTCCAATTGGTCCTTTCTGAATTACTGGGAAGAAAAACATCCCAGGTGTTTGTGCTCAAGGGTGTATCAATAAAGAGAGGGAGAGAGAAAGAGAGGGAGAGAGAGAAAGAGAGAGAGAAGACTAGGCACAAATCAGGAGCCGAAAAATAAACGGCAAATGGATTTCTAATAACTTCTCGCGACAAAGGTCAACTGACCTTTGACTTTTCGGAAAGGCCCTCGCAGCTTCCTGTCCAATCTAGCTCACCCCCCCCCCCCCCCAACAGCCACACACAAGCACTTACCACCCAACAGGCAATATTTCCTGAAGGATGACCCACTCCCCTGGGGCAGGGAGGTGGGGGGGAGTTGAGATGGGAGGCAATCTGTGCTGTCGAGTGGGGGGCGGGGGGTGTGTGAAGGGGTTGCGCGATGAAAGTACCAGTGATTGCATTCGACCGGAGCCTTAAGAAGACCTCGTACATCAAACGCTAACAGATAAAAAGCTATCCAGCGCGAGTTAATCAGCGTAGTGCCTTTCCCCCAGACGCCCGGGCGCAAAACAGGCGGCCGCCATTTTAACCTCCCGCGTTATAAATAAACGCAGCTCTCGGCCGCGCCATCCTGCCGTCGAGTGGCGGCGGCCGATTTCGCGAAAGAGGCGCGGTACGTGACGAGATATCCCTGCTCCTGTCTGATACGTCGACCAGCATCGCACCATGTATGAATACGGACCGCCATCTTGTTCACGTTTGATCGGAACGACGGCAATGGCTGACATACAGTACAGTTTCAATCTGAGCTTTTATCGGGCATTCTGGGGTGGGGTGGTGGGAAATGGAGGGGGTGCATTCGGCCGCTCGCCCAAGAGATTGCGCATTTACGTCATACCGCCCTCCATTCGACTTGCAGGAGCTGCACAGTTTGATGGCTCCCCTAGTGATCGTTGTGGCGGAAGATTGGGCGAAACAGGGAGGGACCAAATGCCAGTAAACACCCATCACAGAGCTGCAGTCGTACCAGCACTGCGATTAGGTGAAGACCATGAAGCGAGCACCAGAACTCATGGAAAAAAAAAGAGGGCGTGAGATAAATTCTGGGAGAATTGAAGAGGGCTCTTTTGAAATCAATTTATGTCTGTGAACACCTGTATTGCGGCCCACACACAGAGCAGTCAAGCTTATGCGGAGGCTATATCCCTCTTTAAAAGGTGCATTGAATACCGCGCAGCGATCAATGTGCTCACCGCGGAGCTCCTCAAGGACATTAAGGTTGCGGTTCCAGCTCGGTTGAAAAGCCGCCTCTCTTTCCGCCCTCGGAACAATTTGGCCCGGCTTTGTTTGCGGCCTCCGCTAGTGAAGTAGAGTGATGGATCTGCCGAGTGAGGTTAGCGTATATGTCCTGCTTTTGCCTTTCAGCATAACCTTCTGCGCTTCAGAAGCAGCTTTTACAAGCCAGGTTATCTTATATGTCCTGCTTTCCCCTTTGACATAATCCTTCGGACTTAAAAATTATCTATTCCTCGTGAGGCTAGCATATATGTCTTGCTTTGAACACAATATTATGGACTTCAGAATTAGCTTCTGCTAGCCAAGTTAGCATATGTGTCTTCATTTTCCCTCTCAACAGAAGCCTGTGGACTTCAGAATTAGCTTTAGCAAGCAAGGTTAGCATACATGTCCTCTTTTAGCCTTTAAGATAAGCTCCTGGACTTCGAAATTAGCTTTTTTTCTGCAAATTTCTAACTGGATGTGTACTGGAGGGTGGTGTGCGGGTTGGGGAGTTGGGGGAGTAGACTGGCTCTCATCTGTTGTTGCCTAGTGGCTCTTCGTTATGGGCGAATGTTAGCCTCCGGGTATGGGCATCTAGCGCACTCTTGCTCGTTGGTAAGGAGAAGCCATTTGTAACTGCCCCCTCCCCTCCCCCACACACACACATTAGCCCCTCCACTGGAGGACTTCAGTGAATTACATGCGGGTCAATAACGGCACATAATATCTTCCTTGAGGGCGTGACCTCGGCTCCTCATCCGCGACGCCGCTAATGAGGCCCCGGCCCTGGCTGTCCGCGGGGTCGTGTATTAGGTACTGTCCCCCCCTCCCCCCCCCTGCCCTCTCTTCTCAGCTCTCATCCTGTCCTCCTCTCTCTCTTCACCTCCAACAACCTGCCCTTGAAGCCCTAAGGGACAGAGTGGGGGGGCAACAAAAACACCTACCCCCCCCCCCCCCCCCCCCCCCCCACATCCTCCCCTTACCGTCAATATTCCATCAGCAGTGGCGGCCGTCCTCCCTGGTGACATCACGTCACCTAAGCTACCCATCCGCCGAAACTACAAGTACATGCATTAACATAAAGAATCAAATCTGCCGAACCCGTGAGTGGTGCAGTGATTGAAAGCCGAACAGGTCGTCTGCTGCCCGGACAGGGACTGTGAGCATGTTTCTCACTCTCTTTTTGGTGCAATTTCAACAGAATTAAAAAAAAAAAAAAAATCTGGGTTTGGCGGGGATGCAAACCAACTAATTTTTTTTTTAGGCCTAACACTGTCATGTCCGCTCGATATCGGCTCTAACCAAATGAGACCCATTTATAAACATGACTTTATGGATAACATGTTTTAGAAGTGCTGTTGAGAAATATATAAAAGCATCCTTTGTTGATGAGCTAATTACTTTACACAGGCCCCCAGCAAACTCAGTGCATTTATTTTGTGATATAATCTTGTCCTGAGTGAAGCCAAAGACTAGGTAACTACTTAATTTAGGAGTCATGGCATTGTCGCTAACACAGAATCACACAAACACAGCAACCCTTTTTGGATCAGATTGGACACTGTAGCCACAATCTCAGCTGCTAACGATGTCACTGCAGCATGTCCGTTTCTGCTTTGATGGTCATCAGTTAGCGCCAACTCAGGAGCACAAGCGATTGTTCCAGGGGTTGGAAAGTAGAAGTTTCCTGTTTGACTGCGAGAGAGAATTTTCTGGACATGTCAGAATAGAACCAAACTTGAAGGCCTCCACTGATGAAAAGCATGGGGGTGTTGGATGAACACCTCAAATACAGATTCTGCAAGTTTCCCAAGACACAGAAACTGCCATATTTTAAACTTACAACCCCAATTCTGAAATAGTTGGGACGAAGTGCAAATTCTGAATAAAATCAAAATGCAATGACTTTCAGATCACATGAGCCAATATGGTGTTTACAAAAGAGCATGGATAACATTTCAAATGTTGAAACTGAGAGATTTTACATTTTTATCCACAAAATTAGCTTATTTAAAATTTCTGGCTGCAACAGGTCTCAAAAAAGTTGGGACAGAGGCAAAAAAGGGCTGAAAAAGCAATTAATTTGGAAGAGAATCAGCTGAAAGGTCATTTGGCAAGTAATTAAGTTAACTGGCATCAGGTGTGTAACATGATTGGCTATAAAAGGGATGTCTTAGAGAGGCTGAGTCTCTCAGGAGTAAAGATGGCCAGAGGCTCTCCAACCTGTGAAGGCTTGCGTAGAAAAATTGTGGAATAGTTTAAAAACAATGTTCCAAAACGTCAAATAGCAAAGGCTTTGTCGTGTCCATAAAGAGGAAAGGCCACCCCTCCTGTTATCAGCGTTCAGTTCAAAAGCCAGTATCTCTGATGGTATGGGGATGCATTAGGGCATATGGTGTGGGACACTTGCATGTTTTAAAAAGCACCATGAATGCTGAAAGGTATATAAAGGTTTTAGAGCAACATATGCTCCCCTCCAGATGACATCTATTCCAGGGAAGGCCTTGTGTATTTCAGCAGGACAATGCAGAACCACATACTGCAGCTATTACAACAGCAGGGCTTCATAATTAAACGAAAAGTCCATCAAAGGAGACCCAAAACTCTCCAGCAGCTGGAAGCCTGTATTAAACAAGAGTGGGATCAAATTCCAATGGCTAAACTCAAGAAACTTGTCTCCTCAATGCCCAGACACCTCCACTCTGTGTTAAAAAGAAGAGGGGATGCTACACCATGGCAAACAGTCCCCTGTCACAACTTTTTTTGAGACCTGTAGCAGCCATCAAATTTTGTGGATAAACATTTGCAGTATTATCTCTGTTCTATTGCGAATAAAATACTGGCTGATGTGATTTCAAAGTCATTGCGTTTTGATTTTATTCACAATTTACACTTTGTCCCAACTATTTCGGACTTGTGTTTGTAAAAAAAGGGAGGTTGTTTTTGTTTTTGGAAAACTGCTAATTTTTCTTTTTATCAACAAACATAATATCATGAATAAGATTTTCTTTGAAAAAAAAATGTCCTCATTCAGAGCTGAGCTTATGTCACATGACATTTTTCTCTCTTTCCATTGGTCCATTGTCGCAAAGTTTTCGCACAAATTGTTGTGGCTATTTCTGTGTCTGCTGATATGAAAATCCCAAAATGGGCAAAATGTCATACGACACTGACAATCGGTAATGAACAAAACAAGTGCTGATGTTGCCAGTAATGCAGTGGAGAACTCAACTGAAAGGAAATGTCCTCAAACCTTTGCTTCCACGTCGTGGCAAGGCTTATAACCTTGCAAAAACATTCCAGCAACATTGTGAGAATATTTTGTGTTCGCTGAGATGAATCAGTGTGTGTGTGAGGTATGGCAATAGTCCATTTTCCTATCACTGCTGTGGAGAAAGTGCTCGGGTTAGCCAGACAGTGCTATTATCAAAGGAGGAGTCAGTTTTTTGGACAAGGGTATGTTTGCACTCCCTGGAAACTATCCAGTCTCTATGAGAGTTTATGCAGAATCCAACAACTGAGAGCCTGGTACATGTTTTTAGCACTTAACTGTTTTCACATCGGCCTTTAATAGGTTATTTATAGTTTCATTAAAGCGCTCAAAGGTTACATTTCCTTCAATTCCTTCATTCCCGCCTACTCCAGATTTAGCCGATCATGGCACGCATTCGATGATTTCAGCGATTACATCAATTTTACTGGGACTCCTGGGACTTAATTAGCTTAAATGTTGTTGATGTTACATTTCCATTATGCCAAATATACACCAGTATTAATGCAGAAATATGCACGTTTGAAGATATAATGTCATAACATGAACACGGCACTGGCGAGATGGGAGGGGATAATTGCAGAGAAATGTTAGCGTCGGGCGTTAGCCTCAAAGAGTAGTTTAGATGGATTTAAGGGTGACGTTGTTTTGTGAATTCTGATGTAAATGGGTGAAATTTTCGTACAAAACTTTGATCTCACTAGACTAAAATGAACGGTAATCAGCATCAAGTAAGGAAGACAGTCACTGAATGAGTCATAGAGAGATCCTCAGCCAAAATTACAAGTGAATTTATACACAAATAATACTTCAGCCACATTAAGCACTCACACACACTCACACATGCTCATGCGCACTAACATATGCACAAACACACTGCGGCACACTTGCGGGCACACACACACACACACACACACACACACACACACATGCACAGCAGCCAACTGGTCTGCTAAAATCCATTTAGGTTCCTCGGGTGACAGCCGAAAGCCCTATCAGCTGACGAGCCCGTATCAGAACACGAGTTTAATGAGTCATTACTTCAAAAAATAAACTGATAAAACCATCCCACCATCGATTTTCGAGTTCAGCGGCAGGCCAGCGAAGCGAATGGAGGAGAGGAGGAACATAGAGCCTGAGATATAGACATTTGCGGTCAGATCGTCGTGCGACATCGCAAACGAGCGATGAGAGGAACGTTCAGCGTTCTAGTGCTGATGTCACAAGCACCCTGGTGTTCTAGAACTCAACCCTGAGCACAAAGCCTGTCTCCATCAACAAGCCTGGAGACGAGCCGGCAGTCCTGAGCGCGCACTCGCAAATTCACGCCCTACTCTGTCATATATCAGTTTTATTCCATCACAAACATGCTCAGGCAATCTCCACTTCCCCATATCTGATGCACCGGCTCTCCTGATTGGATTCTGCGAGACGGTGATCTGAAGACCGTATACGCGCCGCTCCCCACTGATCTCCATAATGACCCGTGAGTCTTGTTCGTTCCGCCACCATCTTTGCCCAGACTGAAGAGTGATGTATATAACATGTGGCCAAATGCAATATTCATCTCCGCTGTCTAATCTTCGGTGTCGTCGCTGACCCACATTCTCCGAGCCGATGTGATTGGTCGGGAAACGTACATGGGATTGCAGTGCTTCAGATATACATTTTCTAAATATCTAAAAATAACCAGGACAGATCAGCAGCGCTAGCGTACATTTCAGCATTTTCAGACGGGCAGCTCTCTCCACGGCACACGCACATGTCATGTGTACCCGATGTCTTTCAGTGCCCTGTACTGCTACATTTAAGAGTTATTGTCTTTAATTTTTGAGAGCAGTAAGGTGTCCTGGGGTGCCCAAATAATCATCAATACTTGACCCCCCATAGCCCAGCTGTGCCTCCCTCCCCCCCCCCACAAACTAATGTGTGGTTGTGTTGGCTTGGGGGGGGCGGGGATTAATTATGCGATTAATGTTTTTAAAGTCTGTGTGGAACCATTCAAGCTGTCAGTCTCCCCAAGGAATGGCAGAGCAGAAATGATTTTTAAAAATTTTCTTTATTAAGGCTTATTAATTTAATTGCGTTTCTCTGCCTCGTTCACTTTAACACGGCCTCTGTTTGTTTCTCTCTCTCTCTTCTCTCTCTTCTCTCTCTGTCTCCCTCTCTCTCTCTCTCTCTCTCTCTCTCTCTGAAGTTTGCGTACAGGAGGGCTCGCAGCGGGGCAGGGTGCTGGCGTAGGGAGATGTAATTAGTTTAGCAGTTGTCTGGTATTCATGCTCCAGATGCATTTGTGCTTTGTGGAGGTAGGGTTTCAGGTAAATCCACTTACTGCAGTTGTATCTCTGTATCTCTGGACTTTATTGGGGTGATGGTGGTGGGGTGGTGGGGGGGATGTGACCTCTGGCTTTTCTGGAGAGGAAAAAAAAAATCCAAACCGACTATGAAACACGAGGAGTGAGAGACGTCCCTTTAGAATTTAAAGCCAATGAAAATCACCACTTAATAGTGAAAAAGTTATTTACCTTTCCCATAATCCTCTGGGGCATTATTAATCCCCTGCCACAACACAGAGGGGAGCGAGAGCTACTAATGAATTGATGACAACGTCGTTATGTATATTAACATTTCTCCCTGAGCAGCGAAGGTAAATGTTTTCACTTTGGCGAAAGCAAATAAACTGCTGTGTTTCGAAACTGGGGGGGTTTACAGTAACACAGTAACAAGTGACATCACTTCCTGCCTGGGATGACTAGGTTACTCTGGGTTTCCGGTTGGTGATCCTGGCCGGACAATGTTATGCCCGGTCGGTATCAGATAACACTTAACGTCGGTCTGAGTAGCAAATGGAGGAAATTTACCATCAGATCGTAGTGAAGACATGTCTGAATGACTTCATGAGATGGCGGAGATTGTGTGCCTATTAGCTCACATTAGTTATTTATGATTCATTCATTGAGAGGATTTATGATCCTCGCGACCTTGCAGTGTAGTGAGGCGATCATCAAACATACAATGTGATTATACGGCCCAGAACACATTACACACGCAACTGCAACTGGTATGTCCGCTGCTTCTCTCACAAAGTTCCGGAACAGCTACGATCCAATTAAAAAATGCCCCGCCCCTTCCCTTGGTTCACTTCCTCAGTTTGAGAGTTGACTCGTTTTAATTTCGTTCTGTGTCACTCCCCCTCGAGCGAATGAGCTCCGGGGCAGCGCAGGAGGGCAGTACATTTTAAATTGGACTGCAGCCCTTGGCTCTGAGCAGTCTCTACCCGTGTGGTTTGTTTGGGAGGGTCGTCCAAAACAAAATGGCGTCAAGATCGCCTTCCACCGCGCCACTGTCTATTCCCTCCCGTCTGCCTGACCGACATCCCCCACCTCGTTGTCATTCTGTGACTGTACACGAATGTTTTTAGTCGTCCTGGCGGTAGTCTTCATGAATATTCCGCCCGGCGATGAGCAGTCGGATAACGACGCTCTGGTGCGCTCTGCGCTCTATGGTGCTGGGAGTGGGGGGGTTGGGGATAGAAGTTGGCACTGCTTCAAAGGGAAAGATTCCCACGGCGACCGTAAACCAGGCTGCGATTGGTTAGAATTCTGTGATATGGAGGACCCTTAGAGATGTGGAGGATGCTGGACTTTGCAGATAAACATAAAAAAACAGATGGTCTGATCTTGTCTGAGGACTGACTTAACGGTGAAAATGAAATGTAGCGTTTGCCTTAGATGAACCCAGAGTGAATTAAATAATCTCAACTCGCAAAAAAAAAAAAACAGGCATTTGCCCTTCATTGCATGTTGGAAACGGACAGAAAATGAACTCCTACAGGGATCCATCCATCCGTCATGTTTCAGGTCAGGGACAGGGAGACATGCTCATGCGGAGCTGACATCTTTCCCAGCATGCAATGAGAAAGCAGCAGCAACACACTCGACAGTTCTACACTCCATCACAAGGTTCACACTCCAATCACTCACACACTCAAACCAATGGGCAATATTAAGTCTCCAATTAGCCTGACATACGTGTTTTTGGACTGTCGGACAGAACCGGAGTACCTGGAGGAGACCCACATGAACACGGGCCGAACTTGCAATCTCCCTTCATGAGAAAGAAAAAGACAAAAAAAAAACTCAAGCTGGATTTGAACCCTCAACCCTATTTGATCAGTGGTGATAGGGCTACACTCTGCACCACTCATGCATGATACAAATTTTTTTAAGAAAAAGCAGGATGAAACTAATATTAATTAGGCGAGAATATTATGCCAAAGCTGATGAAACATCTCGTCAGACCACTCGACCTTGGCATCATATCAAACAGATTGGAATCATCGTTACCCAAGACAACTTCCAACTTTTGATCTTGGATCTATGCAAGGCTGTTATTGAAATTAGTATATAGAAAGTTTTCAGGGTCAAATGTGGTGCACGACCAGACGATGCGCGGGGCCATCCAGTGAACTTTATACGTGAGCAGGTTCACCCTGCTGCCAAAATCAGTTGTTGAGAAGCAGCTGCACAAATATTTCCAAGGTCAAGGTCACTGCACCGAAGTCAAAGGTCAAATTATGATCAAAATAGGTTGTTGCACAACTACAATCCGAGGTTCTTACATGTGATAAGTATGAGCTGTTAAATAATAATAGCTATTGAGTACTGGCCTGGATGAAGCGTAGAACAGACAGACAGACACACAGACAGACGTACTGATGCCATCATGATGACAAAACCCCATCGGACATGATGGCTGAAGGGAAAAAATGAACACAACTTATCTCAAATAAACTGCAGATGTCCAGGCCAAACCAGCATGGATTAAATGCACTGCGCTAAGGCTAAGTAGCTAATAATAGCATTTTACTCCTCGCAACTTAACAGTTTTACCGACAAATGAGTAACAAGGAAAGGCTAAGGGGGTTGTCACAGAGGAGTTTTTTCTTGCTGAAGTATAATTCACGTTATTTCATTATGATAGTGAGGGAGATTTTATTCTGCCATTTCGACGGCGCTCTGTGCTTTTCTCGGAAGAGGAAATCTTAATCGAATGGATATTGACGCGTTTGTACAAGCAGAGAGAAACAGCAGGTTTCTAAAAGGCAGGAATCAGATGCAATTGCATATCCATCGATGGAGCCACAGAACATCAGCACCTACACTTCATTTACTTCCTAATAAATACTTAATGTTTGTACAAGCCTTTGTTCCTCCTGAAGGTCGATATTTTATATCTCACCACCTACTTTGCATTCTCAAAGAAACTGGATTGATCTGCAATATATTCATGCTATATTTCTATACATTTGAATGAGGGCGGATGAGACTAGAATTCTTCCCTGAAGTAACAGCTCTGGGTTTCTTTGAATGGCTGGACATTACACCATATTATAACTGAAGAACCACAATAATGGACTTGCATTCTGAAACAAACATTCACACCACACACAGACTAAACATTTCGAACAAAGGAATCGCTACAGCCTGAATCGTCGATGGTAAACATGCAATTTTCCTGACAGCAAGAAAAAGAAACACACACACTACTTTGTAATTTCACGGAAATTATGCTAGCAGGAAGTCTAGCAAATTCTTTACAGGCTGGCCTTTATTCAGGGAGCAACATACTGCAAACAGCACAGTTTAACCTCCCTTAAATACAAAAAAAAAGGGCAAAAAATGACTTGGAATGCCAACGGCGAAAGCCACACCTGAGGGAGCGACAACGCGCCGAACGCGATTCAATTATTTTCTGTCAAACAGGAAGTCGTGCTCCCGTTCGCCGGGGCAGCTTTTTTTGGCCCATTTTTTTGACCCGGCCCGTCGTTCTCCCGGCGAAGTACGGTTCGCAGGATGGCCTGAACGGAGACTGTCGCTACAAGGGTAATAATGTGAGACAGCGATTATTTCAGAGGTGGCGAGCGGCGTGTGTGCGCTCCTGCCAGGACGCGCTTGACCTTGAACGGGGAAAAGACGGAGGGAGGGAGAGGGGGAACGAGGGAGGGGAGAGAGGAGGTGGAGCAGCGGGAGGGTAGTAACTCGAAATGTTTGTCCCCGTATGGGGGGGGGGGGTGGGGGGGGGGGGTGCGCCTGTCAAACAATTTACAAGGGGCAATAATTTTTCTTTTAGCACTGATGTTATCTCAAAGGCACATCCATTATCATTCTCTCTCTCACTCTCTCTCTCTCTCCCTCTCTCTCTCTCTCTCTCTCCATCTCTCACAAAACATATTCCTCTCACTAATGGATTGAAGGTCTTAAGGTGAACTCGCAGTCATTTAAAGATTAATGCCATGGCATGGTTTCTTTTTTTCTTTTTCTTGAAGGACAGTCTCTGCCGTGAAGGGAGACAGAGAGAGAGAGAGAGAGAGAGAGAGAGAGAGAAAAGAGTGATATGTGAAGAGGGAAGGGGAAAGAGGTTGATGCATCTGTCCACTTCCTGTGTCCTTGAAAATGCATCTGATACCATTACCATTAACAGACAGGAAATACTCGGATGTTAGGGCAATGACAGTACTACTTACATTAATGCACACTATTTTGTATTACACATACACATAATATAACATATTAACATTTATTAATGCACAATAGTGGTAATAATAATAGCGGTGGTAGTCATGGCAGATGTGCCGCCCTAGAAGAGTTAGACCTATTTGCATAATTAATCTACTCCATTTTGTTTCACATATCATTAGTTACTTTGCTCATTATTATGCATTCATGAGAATTGTAAAGGTCAAAGTTCAGGTGGCCCACTCTCCTGAGGTGAAATTGCCCCCAACTTCCTGCCGATGAAAAACAAATACTGTAAAAAGTAAATGATTGATTGCACAACAAACATGTGGATTGAATGGGAATCGAACCTATGTCAACGGCACACCGATACAATGACGAACACTAACTAAAACTGACTGAATATACCAACAATCAGCATTAAGTTATAAAAAATAAGCAATGTGAATATCAACAATATAACCACTGTTAATTTCCTAAGGACACGCCCTGTCTGGTCAAATGAGACACAAATACTAGCAGAAAAATCCACACCATTTTAAAATGGGTCGGCTTTTGTAATTTTTTTTTTCTCCTTCAAAACTGTAATCCATTGTTCTTGACCTCCATTGTGATCAGCAACTAGAGGCTATTGTTACATCACCTTTAGAAACTGCGCAGGTAAGAACATTCTAGTCACATATTTGTGACAATACTACCTTAATTAAAGGGTCACAGGTCTTTCCCTGCTCTACCAACCCGCATCAAATTAGCTGACCAACATTCAACAGTTTTATTATCAGCAATAAAATACACAGATCATAAACATCCACGGTCTGACCCTCAGGAAAGAAAGTTCTAGTCACAGCGAGTCGAAGACTGCATTTACACAGCTAAGACTACACCAGTGCGTTTGATCGATGGGTTGTGTTTGATCAGGTGTTGAGCTGTAGAGAGAGAGAGTTTAAAATGGATTGCCCAGAAGCTTTTAAACACAAACATAAATTAGGGCAAATTTGTCAAAAGGGTACAAAAATCGCACCGGGTTAGTCAAGGCTGACCGGCCCACTAATAAACTATGTCACAATATCGCATCCATTATGCTGTCAAAATACGGGCCGGAGACGCGATGCACAGACAAGACATCAGAACCCGTGTTCATACACCTCGGACTGAGAAAACACCTGTTTACCCCTCACTGTGATCAAAATTACACACACGCAGACATATGCATCCTATTTCCTGTCATAAAATTAATGTATTGAAAGGTAAATACACTGGAATGATATTCAAAAACATTATTAAACATTTTTTAATGTGTATCTCTTGCACCGTAGGTGTCAGCATGGCAGAATTGCTGCTTCATGTGATTGATGTAAAAAAAAATTGCCTAGTCTTTGGAGGATATATTGTACATTAATACTGTACCTAAAAGACCTTGCAGGGGACGTGAAGTGATGAGATTGAATGGTGAAACGGAATGCTCAGTCATGTGACAGATCATAGGAGCAGAGAATCATGGGAATGTGATTAAAATGCGCCGCTAACGCAGGGTGCAGCCTTCGTGACAAAGTAAGGGTAACGTCATTAACTCAGACTCTCTCCTTTCGCTCCACGGCACGTCAACGTCTTCAAATCCGTCCATCCATCGCTCGCCGTTGCCTCTCACCGGCGAGTTTTTTACTAGAGCTGACGTTTGCTGATTTGCATAACCCTACGGCACTACTGAGCCCAAGTAATGACTATGTTAGGCTTTTATGTTTCATCATGTCATTAAGATATGCATCGCAGGAAGAACTTCAAGCCAGGTGCTCCCTTTAGCATGAAGTAAACATGACCTCACACCTCATTCAGCAGCTAGAGCAGGGCTGCTCAACCCTGTTCCTGAAGATCTACTGTCCTGTTGGTTTTCACTCCAACCCTAACAAAGCTCACCTCATTCAACAGCTAGAGCAGGGCTGCCCAACCCTGTTCCTGAAGATCTACTGTCCTGTAGGTTTTCACTCCAACCCTAACAAAGCTCACCTCTTTCAACAGCTAGAGCAGAGCTGCCCAACCCTGTTCCTGGAGATCTACTGTCCTGTAGGTTTTCACTCCAACCCTAACAAAGCTCACCTCATTCAACAGCTAGAGCAGGGCTGCCCAACCCTGTTCCTGAAGATCTACTGTCCTGTTGGTTTTCACTCCAACCCTAACAAAGCTCACCTCATTCAACAGCTAGAGCAGGGCTGCCCAACCCTGTTCCTGAAGATCTACTGTCCTGTAGGTTTTCACTCCAACCCTAACAAAGCTCACCTCACTCAACAGCTAGAGCAGGGCTGCCCAACCCTGTTCCTGAAGATCTACTGTCCTGTAGGGCTTCACTCCAACCCTAACAAAGCTCACCTCATTCAACAGCTGGAGCAGGGCTGCCCAACCCTGTTCCTGAAGATCTACTGTCCTGTAGGTTTTCACTCCAACCCTAACAAAGCTCACCTCATTCAACAGCTAGAGCAGGGCTGCCCAACCCTGTTCCTGAAGATCTACTGTCCTGTTGGTTTTCACTCCAACCCTAACAAAGCTCACCTCATTCAACAGCTAGAGCAGGGCTGCCCAACCATGTTCCTGAAGATCTACTGTCCTGTAGGTTTTCACTCCAACCCTAACAAAGCTCACCTCACTCAACAGCTAGAGCAGGGCTGCCCAACCCTGTTCCTGGAGATCTACTGTCCTGTAGGTTTTCACTCCAACCCTAACAAAGCTCACCTCATTCAACAACTAGAGCAGGGCTGCCCAACCCTGTTACTGGAGGTCTACTGTCCTGTAGGTTTTCACTCCAACCCTAACAAAGCTCACCTCATTCAACAGCTAGAGCAGGGCTGCCCAACCCTGTTCCTGGAGATCTACAGTCCTGTAGGTCTTCACTCCAACCCTAACAAAGCTCACCTCATTCAACAGCTAGAGCAGGGCTGCCCAACCCTGTTACTGGAGGTCTACTGTCCTGTAGGTTTTCACTCCAACCCTAACAAAGCTCACCTCATTCAACAGCTAGAGCAGGGCTGCCCAACCCTGTTACTGGAGGTCTACTGTCCTGTAGGTTTTCACTCCAACCCTAACAAAGCTCACCTCATTCAACAGCTAGAGCAGGGCTGCCCAACCCTGTTCCTGAAGATCTACTGTCCTGTAGGTTTTCACTCCAACCCTAACAAAGCTCACCTCTTTCAACAGCTAGAGCAGGGCTGCCCAACCCTGTTCCTGAAGATCTACTGTCCTGTAGGTTTTCACTCCAACCCTAACAAAGCTCACCTCATTCAACAGCTAGAGCAGGGCTGCCCAACCCTGTTCCTGAAGATCTACTGTCCTGTTGGTTTTCACTCCAACCCTAACAAAGCTCACCTCATTCAACAGCTAGAGCAGGGCTGCCCAACCCTGTTCCTGAAGATCTACTGTCCTGTAGGTTTTCACTCCAACCCTAACAAAGCTCACCTCATTCAACAGCTAGAGCAGGGCTGCCCAACCCTGTTCCTGAAGATCTACTGTCCTGTTGGTTTTCACTCCAACCCTAACAAAGCTCACCTCATTCAACAGCTAGAGCAGGGCTGCCCAACCCTGTTCCTGAAGATCTACTGTCCTGTAGGTTTTCACTCCAACCCTAACAAAGCTCACCTCACTCAACAGCTAGAGCAGGGCTGCCCAACCCTGTTCCTGGAGATCTACTGTCCTGTAGGTTTTCACTCCAACCCTAACAAAGCTCACCTCATTCAACAGCTAGAGCAGGGCTGCCCAACCCTGTTACTGGAGGTCTACTGTCCTGTAGGTTTTCACTCCAACCCTAACAAAGCTCACCTCATTCAACAGCTAGAGCAGGGCTGCCCAACCCTGTTCCTGGAGATCTACAGTCCTGTAGGTCTTCACTCCAACCCTAACAAAGCTCACCTCATTCAACAGCTAGAGCAGGGCTGCCCAACCCTGTTACTGGAGGTCTACTGTCCTGTAGGTTTTCACTCCAACCCTAACAAAGCTCACCTCATTCAACAGCTAGAGCAGGGCTGCCCAACCCTGTTACTGGAGGTCTACTGTCCTGTAGGTTTTCACTCCAACCCTAACAAAGCTCACCTCATTCAACAGCTAGAGCAGGGCTGCCCAACCCTGTTCCTGAAGATCTACTGTCCTGTAGGTTTTCACTCCAACCCTAACAAAGCTCACCTCACTCAACAGCTAGAGCAGGGCTGCCCAACCCTGTTCCTGGAGATCTACTGTCCTGTAGGTTTTCACTCCAACCCTAACAAAGCTCACCTCATTCAACAGCTAGAGCAGGGCTGCCCAACCCTGTTACTGGAGGTCTACTGTCCTGTAGGTTTTCACTCCAACCCTAACAAAGCTCACCTCATTCAACAGCTAGAGCAGGGCTGCCCAACCCTGTTCCTGGAGATCTACAGTCCTGTAGGTCTTCACTCCAACCCTAACAAAGCTCACCTCATTCAACAGCTAGAGCAGGGCTGCCCAACCCTGTTCCTGGAGATCTACAGTCCTGTAGGTCTTCACTCCAACCCTAACAAAGCTCACCTCATTCAACAGCTAGAGCAGGGCTGTCCAACCCTGTTACTGGAGGTCTAGTGTCCTGTAGGTTTTCACTCCAACCCTAACAAAGCTCACCTCATTCAACAGCTAGAGCAGGGCTGCCCAACCCTGTTCCTGGAGATCTACTGTCCTGTAGGTCTTCACTCCAACCCTAACAAAGCTCACCTCACTCAACAGCTAGAGCAGGGCTGCCCAACCCTGTTCCTGGAGATCTACTGTCCTGTAGGTTTTCACTCCAACCCTAACAAAGCTCACCTCATTCAACAGCTAGAGCAGGGCTGCCCAACCCTGTTACTGGAGGTCTACTGTCCTGTAGGTTTTCACTCCAACCCTAACAAAGCTCACCTCATTCAACAGCTAGAGCAGGGCTGCCCAACCCTGTTCCTGGAGATCTACAGTCCTGTAGGTCTTCACTCCAACCCTAACAAAGCTCACCTCATTCAACAGCTAGAGCAGGGCTGCCCAACCCTGTTACTGGAGGTCTACTGTCCTGTAGGTTTTCACTCCAACCCTAACAAAGCTCACCTCATTCAACAGCTAGAGCAGGGCTGTCCAACCCTGTTACTGGAGGTCTAGTGTCCTGTAGGTTTTCACTCCAACCCTAACAAAGCTCACCTCATTCAACAGCTAGAGCAGGGCTGCCCAACCCTGTTCCTGGAGATCTACTGTCCTGTAGGTCTTCACTCCAACCCTAACAAAGCTCACCTCATTCAACAGCTAGAGCAGGGCTGCCCAACCCTGTTCCTGGAGATCTACTGTCCTGTAGGTTTTTACTCCAACCCTAACAAAGCTCACCTCATTCAACAGCTAGAGCAGGGCTGCCCAACCCTCTTCCTGGAGATCTACTGCCCTGTAGGATTTCACTCTAAACCTGACGATGCCCACCTCATTCAAGGACATTCAGTTTCTCATTAAACTTTCGATTACTGATCAGGTATTCCAAATTCAGCCTGAAATGATAGCATACAGGGTAGTAGATCATAGGCTGGTTTAAACCGATCCAGAGAAAAATATGAAAACGAGTGTTTTGTCGGTCCACTGGGAGCTACTTTGCTATGTTCAGTTGCCGAAGAAAATACAATAATGACCCAGCACTGCACCCTCGATCTCTCATGTCTGCCTCCATTTCCCGAATAATGAAGCAATTTGAGCGGCATTATAGTCTAATCTGATATTATTACAGCGAGAGAGAGAGAGAGAGAGGTTGACAAGAAGAGAAAGATTGTTTCATTACTGTACATTTAGGGTCTCTGTAATTGATTTCTTTGGAAATATTCTGGACTGTTACGCCTGGGTGCAACCAAGCCAATGAAACCCAAAATTTCGATTTAAATTTAGAGAGAGAAAGTGAGATGGGACAGACTCAGAGGAAAAGATGGATAAAAAAGAGATCGCTCAGAAAGAGAGAGAGAGAGAGAAATAGTTCGAGACCTGAGGGTGTTGTGGCACAAAATGGCCGAAGGTGCAGTACCAAAGAAAAGAGGATGTCAAGATGTTGTAGAGTGATAATCAATATGGAGGACAGCACTGTGAGTCAGTGGACACGACTGCCGCCCTCCTCTTTCAAATTCAAACCCGAAGCTCAAATGGGCTCAATGTGCTTTAGAATTCAGATTTTGCCACAAATGCAAATGCAAATGCATGACAGTGCACAAGTGCTTTTGAATGTACAGCTGTAGCTCGTGATGCAAATGCAAATGAGTGAACGTGCTCAAATTAAAACTTCACGCCCCCAAAAAATAAACAAGTCATTTTAAGGAGACCTTCGACCCCTGTCATGCAGGCATAATTTGCGATGACATCATTTTAAACAAGCAATAGTCTGCCTCAGTTAAACGCTGTGGTTTTACAAACACAGCACATTAGCGAGCCCACACCCTCTCTTAAATTATACCAGACAGCAATCTACTGAGGTCTCCTCTCAGCTGTTCTCTCTCACCCGCCGTGCACCTTCAGGAATAAATAAACAACATAAAAAACACACTTTACATGTCAGCTGAGCTCCCAAATTTATTCAAAAACAGACAGCTGTATCTGTCCTGGGTGTCGTCTCTCCTCAGATGGAGTAGTTCATATAAGTTGATGCAGGCCCTCGGTGAAATGTCACGGCACTACTGAGGACTCATTGGGTTGGTCATCCTCACGTACTATGGAAAGAAGACACGAAGACGTCAAGACCTTTTCCGATAGTTGGTTGCATTGCAATGTTTTTGGGTATGTTAAGTCACCGCCCAGATGAGCCATGACCTGACATAATGGTATAAGGACACTTTTAGTCTCTGGAAGAGAAGGATTTTTTTTTCAGTGTTCGCAAATGTTGTCGTTTTTAGCAGTCAGCAGTGACTGTTCCATCAGCGTCAGATTCTCAGTCAGGAACATTCTGATTGGATGTTTGTGACATCACACCGTAAAGACTGTACCCACTCTCACACTGGGTCATGTGACTCGCATCAACTGCCCTCTAAAATTTTTGCAGTCCAAAAGAAGGGACCCTCTAAGATAGAAAGAGTATAAGGTGAACAGTAGTTTTTTTTAATGTATCTGAGTGTTTTATGAACCCAGCAATGACATCAGCCCAGCTAATTCACGCTCCCTTATTCCTGGTCAGAGCAGCAGAGGAACTGGAGTCTATCCCAGCATGCAGTAGGTGAAAAGCAGCGAGACACACCCAGGACAGCTGACCAATCCATCACAGGGCAATAAACATCATTCACTCACACCTATGGGCAGTTTCGAGCTTTCAATTAACCTGGCCTGCATGTCTGTGAGAGGAAACCTACACAAACTTGGGGAGAACATGCAAACTCCCCACAGAAAGGCCCCAAGCCAGATTCGAACCAACTACCTTTATTATGTGAGGCAACAGCGATACCTACTGCACCACTGAGCCACTCTGCCAGTAAGACATTTTAAGAAAAACATTTTTTCCCTGGCGGGGGTTATGTACCTTGTCGTCCCCAGTTAACACTGTCACGCAAACTTCAAGGGCATGAGTTAAACAGAATCCTGGCCGCACGCCTGCCAGCACTTAGCACGGGCAATAAACAACCGTGCGGCTGTCACCTGCTCAAAGTGCCTTTTAAACGGACTTCAGTCCTCTCTCCTTCCCCCGCAAACCTCCCTCCGCTCATTTATGTTGCAGCGGCGATGCCACCCGCCGCACAGGCAAGGACGCGCCCCCGTTACAGTCATAGAAATGGACAGAGAAATGGATAGGCATAGAAATATTCCTGATCAGGTCATGATTTGAAAAAACCAGTGGTTCAGAACCTACATCCTGTACTCTTGAAGCATTGTGGGATACTGTGGGATACGGTGCGCTGATCCAGGATCAGATCCCCCTTGTCCATATGTTGTGAGCTTAATGGCGAAACCTGATCCTGAATGATGTGTCCAGGTCCGTAGAGATATTTATGAATATGGGCATACAAACAGAAACCAGATGCAGAACTCAGGGGCATTTCTTAACCCTTTGAAGGGCGGTTTCTGGTGTTTTTTTTTTTCCTGCCAAAGTTCAAATTTAACATTCTAGAACCCCACTGCCTTCAATTTTCAGTAGCCATTGACAAGTCAACTTCGAAATCCTAAAATAAGCATGTTCTAGTCGCGTAATTGTGACCTCTCACCTCAAAGGGCCAGATCAAGTAGGTTTCACCAACCTCTAGGTTTTCACTCCAACCCTAACAAAGCTTACCTCACTCAACAGCTAGAGCAGGGCTGCCCAACCCTGTTCCTGGAGATCTACTGTCCTGTAGGTTTTCACACCATCCCTAACAAAGCTCACCACATTCAACAGCTAGAGCAGGGCTGCCCAACCCTGTTCCTGGAGATCTACTGTCCTGTAGGTTTTCACACCATCCCTAACAAAGCTCACCACATTCAACAGCTAGAGCAGGGCTGCCCAACCCTGTTCCTGGAGATCTACTGTCCTGTAGGTTTTTCCTCCAAGCACAATAAAGCACATCTGACACAACAGCTAAAGATCTGCTTTGAGCTGTTAATTTGCAGTCATGTGTCTTAAACCCGGGTTGAACTAAAAACCTACAGGAGAGTACATCTCCAGTAACAGGGTTGGTATCCACTATGTTAGATAAACACTTACAAATAAAGGACTTCTGTGCTCTGACACCAGGAGCCAAACTCTCATAGTCTGCAGAGATATTTAGGGTTTATCAATTGGCATTTCATAAGTAAAAAGGTTGAAATAAAGAAAGAAATTCACATCTCAATATGTTCCCAGAGCACAATCCCGATTTCAGGATGGAGTTTCCCCCCAAAGGTCAGTTTTTGCGTCACTTCCTGTCTCACCAAAAAAAAAAAAAAAAAGATATAGGATCTGCTCTGGCACACTGTCAGTCTCGCTTAACTCCACACCTGGAGAGTCTCTGAACTTACCAGGTCAGACTCAAAAGCAAAAATGAAAAAATAAAAACATAAAAATCAACCAAAAAAATGAATTAATTTCCACAGGTCAGATTAAGTTACACTCCTCAAAAACATAAAGGTTTCACAAATGCACAGATCCAAAAAAAGTCAGCAGAAATGTCATGAATAGCGCCAAAAAATATAACGTCCACACATGGCTCAGCCCTCCGAGGATACAGAAAAGGTTTCAGACGAAGATCAAACTTCCTCATGAAGGTCCCTGAGGGATCTAAATGTTGAATTTTATTTCTGTGCATGTGGTTCTACAAACCTCTTCTAGATACCTACGCGGTGAGTGAACAATATCTTCCCACAAAATGGAGAAAACACACATATCCGTGTGTTTCTCTTGGCTTGGAACTGCAGCCCAGCGTCTCAAACTCACCCTGCTGTCTGGGACATGGATAGGTGTATAAAATTTGTTCTAAAGCACAGAACCGAAACCATGTTCACTGAGGGGTATTCCATCAAAAACTAGGAACTATTTTGACCGACTATCGTGGATTTTGTATGATTAAAATTAGACTGTTGACTTCCAATGGATTCCACACCTCAGACCCAATTGGATCAGACAGATCATTTGTTTTGGCCAATTTTGCAGCAATTAATGGCTTTTTCAGGTTTTTTTTTCTAAGATTAAAGCTGCTTTCACACCGGACGCGAAACAAATTTTTCGCGGAACAGATTACATTAAAAGTCAATGCAAAGACGCAAATACATGCAAAAACTATTTTCAGCTTTTATAACAATTTTTTTCCACGTGGCACAGCTGGGGTTAATTTTGGGGGGTGGTTGGCAGGATTGGGGCTTGGAAAAACCCTGTACGAGGCAGGGAGTGCCCCAGCCAAATGTTTATTGCACAGCTAATTGCATCGTTAGCGAGCTAACGAAGCATGACACCTCTCCAGATTGAAGCGTTTTCGCGAGCAGAATAAAAGGGGAAACCGAGAGATGAACTCCTCCCAGAGTCATCGAGGGACCCCCCCAATGCCTTATTTACCGAGCTTCTCCTCCCACACGATTTGCATACACACACACACACACACACACACACATATGCATGTACGGCTGAATGACCACAGATTCATTACTCAAGTGGAGGTAAAACAATTACCAGAGTCCCAAAATCAATGCCACTCGACAAACAATAAATTCTCTCAGCTGCGGCACAGGGGTGGGGGGTGTTCGTGTCTAATTAACTTGTATCCTCCCGCTGTGTTATCATTCGCTAATAGCTGTGTTCACCTGGAACTGAACTCCCTCTGCAACTTCCTGTACCGAGGAACGGACAGGTCACATGATTTTAGCAAAGAACAGCATCAGGAAAAAATAATGAGGGCCAGTTAATTTGTTTAAAAGGTAAAGTTAATGGTGGATGTGATTTTCTTTGGTGTGAGTGCTACAGAGGTTGGTTTTCTGACAAGAAACTGCAGTTTTTTGAAGCCCACTGATGTGGTTGAACAATCGCCAAGAGCGAAATGAAATTCCTAAAGCCTCTGATGATCCAAACCCTAAAATGTACGGTAACACATGCTCACCCACACATTCATGCGCACAAACACAAACGTACAGGCACGTATTCACACACAAACACACACACATGCACACATACATACCATCACATAAAAGCACGTGTGCACCCACAACGCAAAAAATACAGGCGCACATACAAACTCACGCAGGCACACACACACACACACACACAAACACACACATACTTGTGCACACATGCACACCCACTACTACATACACATGCACACACGAACACACGTGCACGGACACACAGAAACTCATTCGCACATACAAGCACTCACTCATCCAGGCACGCACACAATCACACCACACAAATTGCTTCGGGCCAAGCTTCACTTAGGCTCCAAGCGGTGGTGAAAATTACCCAGGAAGAAGAGAGGAGAATTCATTTGGGCTCATACAGCTCAGCTTTAACCAAAGAGAGGGAGAGACAGAGGGGGTACACAGTATTTCCTGAAGTCAGACCGAGCCTACATTAGGGAATATAGCTTTCAGATGAAAAATAAATGCAATTCTAGGCCACTGTGGAGTTTAAACCATGATATTGAGACACAATGGAGAGGTTTTCCATGCAGCCGTGTTACAGTGGAACATACCGGAACCACCTACACACTAACCCATATGTTTTTATTCCTTTCACAGAGGTCTCACTTCTCCCTTCTTCCCTCGCTCAACCTTTCCTTTTTAGCCTCTTCCATCAATATCCCCAGCTCCCCCTCTCTCATTCTCTCTCTCTCTCTCTCTTTCTGAGCACCCTCTCTCCACCATCCCTCGTTCCATCACTGTTCCTCCAGGGTTTGCCGGACTCTGGCAGTTTTCATCATCTGGCTCCAGACGGCTGAAGATATTATCCAGTTCTTCGGTAAACGGTCAGCACTACACACACTTAAGTGGCAGGATGTGGTGATGCAGGAAACGAATAGCCTGTTCTCATCCCGAGGTTACGTTATCGCTCTCCCTCCCCCCATCTCCATCTCTCCTTCTCTCACCTTTCTCCCCCTCCCTCTCTCTCTCTCTCTGTCCATTCTTTCACCCACAAACGGAAGCTTGGGCGACTCTCGCTCCCTGGCGATAAATCATTCATGAGCGGCACGTGGGCTTGTCCATGCGCCTAAATGGATTATTCAGAGAGAATCGATGCCTTGGCGGTTTCGCAGTTTTATTATTGCGCCACATGAAATGTACGCGGCTCTGAGATCCCCACCGCTAGTTCATGCCCCACCCCCACCCAACCCATCCCACCCCACCCTCAAGCTTTTATTTGCCGCCATCACCCACCACTCTACCCCCCTCCGCGCCCCCATGTTCATCATCACAGACCCTACCAACCTCTTCTTTCCCAAAACACAAATAACGAACAAACACAGAGAAATAAATCTGGGAGAGCCATGAATCACTCATAGATATTAAGGCCATAAATAAAATACGGGGCGTTAATATTGCGACTGTAGCTCCGGGAGGGTAAACAACCCCAGTCTCTGCTTCGTCTGAGCACATTAGCACATTAACCTCCTGAACGCCCCTCAAGGGGAGAGATTTCATTTATTTATTTATTTATATATTTATTTATTGTTGAGCAGGGGAAGCTGGATGACCCACCGCTTCCTTCCTGAGGGAAGGGGGGGAGGGGGGGGGGGTGACCCATC
Source organism: Gymnothorax reevesii (assembly GCA_029721435.1). Taxonomy (NCBI): domain Eukaryota; kingdom Metazoa; phylum Chordata; class Actinopteri; order Anguilliformes; family Muraenidae; genus Gymnothorax; species Gymnothorax reevesii. Next base: position 151,425,962 of record CM056575.1, read on the forward strand.
ACTTCGCTTGAGTGGTAGCCCTGCCCAGTTGGTTTGAGTTAACCAATCATATAGGGGCTACTGAGATAAGGAGGAGGGCAATGATGTCATTTGAGTGTCTTCAGGACAACAATTCCCACGAGCCCTCAGGTGAGACTTTGCCAGTAGCCAGAGGGTGCAAGGATAGCATGTCCATGTACTGAATGCACACTGGCCTGAAGTGGGTGGGGCCTGCATGACATCATGCAAGCAGGAGTGGGGAGAGTCTACTTCACAGGAGCGAAGAACGGCCCAAACTGTGACGTGTGAAGAAACACACACACAGACATACACACACACACACACACACACACACTCCTGTATCACTAGGCATGCCTATAATCACTGTGTAAACACAGTAATGCACATTGGTGCGGGTGTGTGGGGTCTCTGTGCTGTCTTGTCCCTTCTCCCCTATCATCTCCAGCTCTGCACAGCAGCTGAGTCTAATTGATAAACGAGGTGCACCTGGCCAGGGAATGAGGTGTTTAAATGCTCCTGATCCAGCATTAGAAGAGAGAAGCTTCTAGTGAGCGGACTGCAGCTCCTACTGCCTCTCAGCCTGGGATCTTTGCGTTACTGTTGTGTTTTTGACTTCATGCTTCCTTTAGTGACTTTGATTTAGTTTCTTGGATGTTTGTATGTCTTCATGTGAGAAATCCTATAAGCTTGGCAAGTTTAAAGGTGGTTTTCCCGGGTTTTGGGTCAGTGGTGCTGTATTGTTTGCCTCATTAGGCCAATTAAAGACTGGGCCGTAACACACACATATACACCAATGTATATCTACACATATAATAAAAATATAGTACTGCATAACTACTCATTTAACTAGAGACACTCGTAGAGTGCAAACCTCCTCCAAGGCAGCTTTATCCAAATGTGCATGAGTGGGAGCAAAGTTGAGTTATCATGTGTGATAGGATTTCAATACAGTCCATCCTTGATGCAATAGCAATCCACCCATAAAATTTCAGACAAATCCGTCCATTACTTTTTGAGTTATCGCGTGTGATAGGATTTCAACATGGCTGCCAATGGCGGCCATATTATTTCAATGATCCCGGTCAAAATCAAGAGGGTCCATCCTGGATAAAATAGCAATCCACCCACAATATTTCAGACAAATCCACGCATTATTTTTTGATTATGTTGTTCACAAACAGACAGACAAACAAAAAACAAACAAACAGCATCGTTGGCGCAGGTAATAACCAAACATACACCAATGAATAATAACACATGTGATTGAAAGGGCGCTCAGTAGAGTGCTACCTTCGCCTGCACCATCACCGTTGTTCTTATCTGAGATTTTGACCCTGCCCTTTGACCTCGACCTATGAAACTCTAATCACCTCTCACTGTTGTCATAAATACGAAGCTTCATCAAAATTGGTCCAGATATTTTTCCCTAATCCTGCATACAAACAGACACACAGACAGACAGACGGATGGGGGTTGGAACGTAACCTCCGTCCAGACTCGTTGGCGGAGGTCATAGCAAAACATACGCCAGTGTAGAACTACACATATGAAGACCTCAAAGGAAAAATGATCACAGTCCAAATTTAGCATTTTTGTATATTTTATATATTATTATGATATTTATATATTTTATATTTTTTGAATATGTTTTCAGTGCTTTGTTTCTAAGATCGTTTAAAATTTTTCATTGATCATTTCTCCACAACGGGAAAATGCAACTGATCATTTTTCCATTGTGGTCTTCATATAATAATCATACATACTCCAACGTATAAGTAGACATATAAATAGCAACAGAACGTAATCTACTACCAAACAAGCTTAATAATGAAGTACACAGACTCAGACTGCACTCACAGATCACCACAGTATGAAAACTCAGGGATCATAAGTGAGGATACTAGTTTCCAATAGAAAAACGCTAATTGAGATGTTGGCTATAGAATTAGCTGTTAAAAGCCACTGCCACACACCGGCACTGTCACATCGCAATCGGTCTGGGCTCTTTTCATGCTGCAAATGATTTACTAAACCAGTCTAGAAATGAACGGGCCATCTTTCGCAGACCGATGAAACGAGACACCAGTAAAACGGCTCATCTGACCGTATGAGACACACAGCTCGATGGGAATTTTAAAGCAGGTCCAAGGCAATTACAGACCTCCATACAGGCTAATACACAAAGCCTTCTGTGTCTCACACAGCTCCTGCCATTGATGTGGCTCTATATCCATCTATTAATGCGGAGACGTGTCCATCTGTCTGTTCCGCGATCGATACCTGCTCTTCCGTCGAGACTGCAGATAAGTGGCGGGATTTCTCTGTATCGCTCTCTAACAAAACGAACGAGGTACAGACACACTCCTGCATTAAGCGGTCGTTATGGAATCGAAGCCTTCATTCCCTGGATTCCTCAATGCACCTAAAGCGCGCGCACAAACACACACGCACGCACACAAACACACACGCACACACACACAAACAATGTTTTAGTGGGTTTGTGAGTTTGGCCTGATTTTCTGTTAATCAGGTGGATTCGCAAGGACGTGTTTACCTTACTGTGTAATACGAAGTGATTGTGTGAAATTACTACAGGCAGGCTGGAGCATGGTTTGTTGTGTCTTTATTAAGTGTGACGTTTGGCTGTGTGTGTGTGTGTGTGTGTGTGTGTGTATGTATGTGTGTGTGTTCTTGTATTTGTACTTAGAACCAGACCATGTTTTTAACCAACAGACTGGAGACATTTTTAGGAAGAGAGGACATTTTAGTCCTCACGAATACAAAGACGAATGGTGACTTATGGGTAATGATTAGGGTTAAGGTTAGAGGTTAGAATTGAGTATAGGTGAAGGTCAGGATTAAGGATAGGTTAAGGTTAGTGTCAGGCTTGGGTCAGGCCTGTGTCAGCTGTGGTTAAGATTAGGGAAGGGCTGTAGAGACACTCAAAGAATGAATGGAGCTCACAAGGCTAGAAGGACAAGTGTTTGTGCTTGTGAGTGTGTGTGTGTGTGTGTGTGTGTGAGTGTATGAGTGTGTGTGTGCAGTGGTGGACAGGTAAGTGCACA